>VZUI01097552.1:0-49661 GCA_013401135.1 Cettia cetti
GTTCCTCCCTCTGGTCCTCTGTTGTTGATGCTTTTGGGTCCGACGGTTGTCCTTGGTCCTCAGCAAGAAAAGGATTTGTTTTGTCTCCCTACCCTGTGAAGAGAGCTCACTAGCACTTAATATGAGGCTCAAGACTACATCCTTATGCAGCACAGAATCTAAAATATGAAAGCTACAACTTAAGGCATCAAGACATCAACACCCAGACTGGTGTCTTTTTTCACTGGCTCTGAATTCTACAAAAATACGGGCATTCTTTAAATATAAGCTACATATCCTACCCACTCAGCACAAGGCTGTTTAAGACATGCTTTCCATTGCTTAGCTGGTGCTCCTCTTGTGGCCTTTGCATTGTTCTGAAGAGGGCAGGAAATAATAACCATGAGAGAGCTCGGTTATCACCTAATCTAATTTGTTTGCAATCCCTCTCTGTGCAGATTGTCATTCAGCTGTCAGCACCAGCTGAAGGCAGCGGCTTTGAAGATGACGACATGGAATCGGGTGATAATGGATTTCCAGGGGATGCTGATGAGGGAGAGGTGGCTTTCTCAAGCTGGCCTGAAATAGCGGTATGTTACCCTCGGGTTTGCACCTGACAGTGAAGAAATATCTATTGTAATAGGCATTTCACATAACTTACATTATTGTCTAGAAATTTGTCTTTTAACACCTTTCTTCTCACTATGGTTTCTTACAATCCTCTTGAAGATTTGCACAAAGTAGATGTAACGTGGGTGGGCCTATATTCTACGTAACAAATTTGTCCAACCACCCCTGACTCATGACGTTACTGTATTTTTTTTCTCATTTTAGTTTAATTGCACACTGCACCAGCCAGAGGATGACAGAGGCATTTTCTGGCCTCCTGAACCACACATCACCAATGTGACCTTCAACATGGAGCTGTACAAAACAGATTTGTTCCTTTCTCCCTCCCAAGGACTCTTCTCTGTTGCCAAGAATGGGCCAGTATATGTGGAGGTAACAACCTTAAAAAGACTTCAAACTAACCAAAGGGTTTTTCAAGGCTGTGTGGCTGAGCCAAATCTGCACTTGTGAGTTGAAAGGTTTTGTTTTGCAGTTTCTGTTCAGGCCACTGTGCTGGCTGCAGAGAACAGAAACTGTGGGATAAGAAGTAGCAAAATATTTTGGGTAAAAAACCCAAAGGATTTTTACAAGATGGACAAATTTAACTTAAAAGTAAACTGGTGATTCTTGCTAAATCTGCAAGTAAATGACAAGGTGTTAGCTATGGGGTTGTAAGACCAGGAAAAAGCAGCAGTGCTGTGCTGTGTTTCTCTTGCCCAAGTCCGTTCCTCTTTGGGAGCCCTTGTTGCACATGATAACCACAGTAATCCATTTGGTGCAGTTTTCTTCATGATTTCAGTCTGCTTTGTTGTTTTGTTGTTCTCTACCCAGTGAAAAGTACTTAAGACAACTAAAGCAAAAATAAAGTCTGTCTCACCCAGTTAATATTTTATATCAAACTCTTAAAACCATCCACTTCCTTCATTGATCTGGGATGAATCTCCCTGACTCTGAGCCCACTGGAGCTGTTTATTCAGACAGATGTTCTGATTTCTTCATCACCTGTCCTGGCAAAAGTCTTTTTATTCTGTTTATCTTTCTTGCACATTGGAAAACATTAGTTTTGAGCTTCTGCGACTCCATTTTTTTAAGGTGATACTCATTTTTGTTCTCCCTTTTTTGTTTCTATTTTGCATTTGTAACTAAGAAAAACATTTTTGGGTTTTGATAAATACATATTTGGTAAATTTTTTTTTCCTTGTTTGGCTTTTTTTGTGTGTTTGAATCTTTTGGATTCTGGGGTTTTTTCTTTCTTCTCTGCTGTAATTTTCTTACCATATTTTGGTCTTCCACCTTCCTCCTGTGGTTCTTTTCTTTCCTTGAGATATCATTCATCCTTTTATTTAATTATCTGTAGGATGCCTGTCCTACTTTCCATAATCTTTTTTTAATTAGTTTACAAAATCAGCTCGTTTCCTGTCAGTATCTGTGACTGACTTTTGTTCATGCATCTTTATTTCTGTTCTTTTTAGAAGATGGTCTTTATTGCTCAGATGCTTCAGCACATCCCTTCATCTCTAATTTGATTTCTACTCACATAAGGGAGAGAAAGAAGGAGAAATGCTTTTATTCACTGCAAAACTCATAGCACCCAGAAATTACTGCATAGACCATGCAATTTGACAGGCTCATCCTAAAAGATATATGCAGCACATATGGATTAAGTATGCATATAAGGCACATTTCTTCTAAGAAGATTTCTTGTGGAACTGTTTCATTGGACAGAGTTAATGGTTAGACAAATGCTTCTGTTGTTTATTAAGAGTAACACGCCTCATTTGTTACAAATTCCATTTATTTTTTTCTTAGTAATTATTCTGTAGCATTTATTGTCTGCATTCCAATCCAGCTGAGAAACATCAGGGCTTTGGAAGCTTTCAGTCTTAATTATTTTTCATAAAAGAATATGAATTTCAAACTTATAATAAGCTAAAAGGATCCTTTCACAAGAAATTGTGGCTTTTTAGGAGGCTCCCTCAGCCCCTCCAGTCCAGGAATGCCACCCACACATCAGACCATGACCTCCTCTCTGCCTTTGCATTCCTGTCTTGGCTGGGGGTGAATTCTCTGTGTCTGTTGCTTTTATTTTTTTTTTTCTATTTTCATTATGATTTTGAACAGATAGAAAATCATGGAATTAGTGATTGATTTCCATACAGCTCTGCTACAGCCTGTGTGTCTAAGGGAGGCAGTGCCATCTCAGGTGGCAGACACAGACATTAACTGTGTGTCTTATCTGGGGGTGGTTTATCTGCTTTCAGAAAGATAAGGGATTGCTGTGTTTATGCATGGTTATGCTATTAAACAGCTGCTGATTTTGAAACCACAGATTTTCTGTCTCTCAGTTTGACAGTATACCCTTAATATTTAGCCTTCAAAATATTTCAGATTGGAAATGGCACTGGAAAACTGCTTAAAAAATTGTTGAAAATAATAATGAAATGTGAACTAAAAATGTCATTTCTGAGATCTTACTGTCTCTTCCTTTAATGCAGGTGTCTGTGACTAAAGCTGACAGATCGTTGGGCTTTGCTATTCAGACGTGCTTTGTTTCCCCGTTTGCAAATCCGGATAGAATGTCTGACTATACCATTATAGAAAACATTTGTCCTAAAGATGAATCTGTTAAATTCTACAGTATTGAGAAAGAGAACTTTCCAATACCACATGCACAAGACAGAAAAAGATTTAGCTTTGTGTTCAAACCAATGTTCAACATCTCACTGCTCTTTCTTCACTGCGAGTTGACTTTGTGTACAAATAAAGACAAAGATACTCAAGGACTGCCAAAGGTCAGTAATTAATTAAACTTATCAAAACTTCTGATTTAGATGAAAACAATGTATTTTTTTTCATCTGAACTCCGAAAGTAATAAATAGTTTTCTGTGGAATTGTCTAATGAACGTGAAATCTCTAGGCTCAGGATTTTATTAGCTAAGAGTTATTATACTGTGCATTTCGACTACATAATTTGCAGTTGCTGTTTAAATTTCATTAGGTGGCTACAAATGGAAATTTCTTTTTATTGCACAAATGGTTGAAGTTTATCTTTTCTATGCATATCCAAAGCACAAACAAGGTTAGCTTTAGTTTCCAAAGATGGGCACCATATTGGATAATATTGTAATCTGATTGCTACAAAAGAGAAGGTTGTTTGGAGATTCTCATTTTTTGGTAAATTGTGTAAGGAAAAACTGGTTATGAGGCAGCTGTGTCACTGGCATAGCTGTCCTGGCAGACGCGTGACTCTGACCTCACACTCTGTTCTTTGAACTGCAGTGCATTCCTCCTGATGAAGCTTGCACCTCTCTCAATGTGGATATGATCTTGGCCATGATGCACAACAAGAAAACCTTCACCAAGCCCCTTGTTGTAATAATACAGGACGAAAAACAAGAAGGTATAAAAATGAACTTGACCTGTTTAACAATGCTATGTAACATTGTGCAACATACAGCCACTTGAAATGAGGGAGTGCTAGGGGTATGTGACATTTTGTAATTTTGTGGTGGTACTGTGTCTGTAAGATGTAACTTGTTAGGACATTTCCCTGGCAGCAGTCATCAGGCCGAGTCGTAGCCGTTTTTTAACCACCATTATTGTTCTCTGGACATGTGGGTTTGCTGAGCATTGAGAGAGGAATACTCAAAGTAGTACAAAATAACATGGGAGTACAAAATAACATGGGTTTTGGAAGTATGACTGTAGCAGTAGCACTTGGAGCAATCTCTTGATGCCCAGATATCAAAGGCAGTGTTCTGCTCCCTGCTGGTCCTTTATTTATTGTGCTTGTAAATATAAATTTATGAATAATAACAATGGGATTGCAAAGTATTGAGGATGCTAAAGCCTGATAAGTTTGTAAGGCAAAGAGGTGACCCCTGGAGACTCACTAGATTCTTAAACTATGAAGAGCAAAGGATAGTATGCAGAAAGGGGCTCCACTTTGGTGGGACTTGTTTGAATATGTAATCTTTCTTGGAAAAAACAAGTAGTTAGAGTGGTTAGTAACTGGTTGAAGGAGTTGGAGAGGCTGAAGTGCATTATGAGATAATGCCAGACAGTATGATGAGGCCTTATTCTAGTTTAAGATTATGCCCTGTGAGTGATGGGAAGTAAGAGCTGTTCTCACAGTTTCGTTTAATTCGAAAGTTTTTCTTAGTAGATCACTCCAACAGCATCAGTCACGTTTTGATGTAGTCCTAGAAGAAAATATGTGCATTTATCTTTTTGCATTTGCATTGAAGTTTCATAAGAAGCTTCAGTGGCTTCCCATACACATCAAAATCTTCTAATGGTGTCCAAAGGCTGTTTGACCTCTGGAATGCTTTTCAGGGAACATCAAAAGGATGGCAATCAGGAGTCCTTTAACCTCTGTTTTACAGTGCATGCTGTTAGTCTTTGAACAATTTAAAGTTCAAATACAGCAGTGCTAGGGGAGTGGGCAACAACTGTTTCTGTCTAACTCAGCAAGTCAGCTCATACTTAGTTTGGAGGTTTTTTAACAAAATTGTTAATACAGATCAAATCCACTATGAATTAAAGCCAAGTATTTGATCTGTCGCTGTTACAATTAAAACTGTGCTTTGGTCCTTACTCTGGACCTCCATTTTGCTCAGCTCTCATATTATTTCAGTAGGTTTTCTACTGAGAATGAGTAAATCCTGCAACTGAAATTCGGCTTTCAATAAACAGACTCGTACTTCAGCTCTCTTGTCCTTATGATGTGTGGAGCATTGTGCGCAGCTCCCATCTTGGGCTCCACTCAGAATGTTGTCTTTGTCAGAGGCACAAGGTCTCAGTGTGCAAAGACAAGCTAAATTTATAAAGATTAGTTACAAGACAACAGTGTGTGAGAGTATTTCATTGCATTGTGGGTGATTTAGTATAATTGTGGGACACTTGGTGGAAATCTCCCCAGCATATCCCAGCTTTCAGACATAATACAAAGTGGCACATTAACAATGTAGCTTTGCTGGTATGCAGTTGTTCTGCAGTGAATCAAAACCCCTTTCTTGAAGCCAAATGCCATTGTTGGCCAATATGTGAACCTAAAATTTGGAGAAGAAATTATATCATGTTATTGAACAGGAGAATTTACCTCTCAGAGGTGCTGTTCTTCATTTTCTTTGATGTGAACAGAACCAGCTTTCACAATTGCAAACCACTCTCTGTGAGGTACTGCCTCTGGTTCTCCTCATTAAGCCACATGTGAAAGTCATGTGCTTGACATTTCAAAAGTCAGAACAAACTGGTCATTGAAAAGGTGAGTTTTTTCCTTCAGACAAGTTTATAACTGTCATTGCCTTGATTAGAAGTCACAATACTGTATCTAAATGAGAATTTGCAGTAGATCCCAATGAAAGTGTTTAAAATCTAACACCATGCCACATACATTCCCTTTGCATTCCTGCATTTCCCCGTGCTCTCCCCCACTCCCACAAAAAGCACGTGGATGGCCATTTATATGCTAGGAAATACATGCTTTGTGGGAAAAAAAATCTACCAATGTTGTTCAGGTTTTTCTAAGTGTGGAAACCTTAGATTATTATTTCTACAGCAAAAAGAGACAGGTCACGGGGTCAAAAGGGTAACTAACAAGTGCCTCTGTCCTACAAAGGTATAGAAAATGATGATAATTCTAAAGGCTGGCAGCACTTGTTTTTAAATTGAATCTTTTTTTGTAGACCTCACTAGATTCTCACTGCTTCTGAATTGTTCTGAGCAAATCACAATAAAATACTTGTAAAAATTGGATGACTGAAGAGAATTGATAATAAGCTACACAGCTTATCATTAGCTGATTTCATATTCTCTGTAGAGATGCCAGTGATAGAAATAGCATGGAAAATTCATTTTCCCCTCAGCTCAGAAGGCATTTTCTTGGCACTTGGGATATGCCAGTGGAGTGTTTGGACAATCTGATAGTGCCCTTACCCATGTTAGTACTTTTCAATGCTCCTTGGTTTCAGTCCAGCCCGCCTCTTACATTCAGTTATACTGTTGCTGTTACGTGCACTTGATAACTTTGCAGATTATTTGTGCATGTACCACCCCACACACCCCTCTACGCCCTCCCGTTTCCTACTGCTGTTCCACCTGTTTCCTATCACCTGCCAAAAGTGATCTGCAAGAGATACTCACATGTTTGAACAAGACACAATAACACAATTTAAGAATAAAATGCTTTTTTTGGTTTTTGTAGGCACATGTGACTCAAGGCCTAATGGTCTAAAGGATATTGCGGGTAGTTTGGTGCTGCCGTCTGAATATATTTATTTTCAGTATTTTTGGGCTGTTATGTTTGCATGGAAATTAAGTAAACTATTTTTTTTCCATTTGCTAAAGATACAAAAGTACTGAAGCACAGTCTTATCAAATCCTTTTACATCTGTTGCACTGATCACACTCAGATATGCCAGAATATAAATGAAATCCCTGAGTTGCTGGGCAATCCAGAATCAAGTTGCAGCTAACCAAACAGGTCCCTGGGTCTGAAGCCAGAATTTCTAGCTCTTCTGCTTGAGGTGGCATTCTTGGAGAAAGATAAGAGAGGCCAATTAAGAAAAAGGAGGGGAAATTCTTCATTTTTTGGACATTTGTTTACTTGTCTCTTTCTGTTACAGGGTGATATCTTCATCACTAGGATGATGACATTTGGTATTCTTGCCTAGAATAATAGCTTTGATCTTTGAACAATACCTTTGATCTTTTATTTCTTATATATAATAATAAATTTTTTATAACCCCTCCCCCCAAAAAAAACAAACAAAAAAAAACCTCCACAGAACTTCCAAGACAGAATACCATGTAGGACTCAGGAAAATGGGTGAATCAATACATATTCATAAAATTTGGACAAAGCAGTATATATTATGCTATAAAACTCACTATTCTTCAGTGAATGTTTGCTTTTGTGGGTGTGTGATTTAGTGTCTCATATTTATGATTAGTGAGTGGTCAGATGGATGCAATCACCTTGATACAATCTTTGTTCCTTCACAGTCTGAACTTTCAGATTTCCACATAGGGGTGACCAGAGTTACTGTGGGTCACACCTGGTGACATCTGATTTGGGAAAGGTTGCAGTGTATTTGCTAGCAAAATATATGGTGCATGAACTGTACTCTAGATAGAGTCCCTGGAGGAATAATTAATATATTAATAAAATTTTTCTGAGATGAGTGAGATTACTAAATTTGGTCTGCTTTTCCTGAAGTTCATGGTTTGCAAAAATTACAGTTAATGTCTTTCTGTCAGATCAGAATCTGCATAGTTTTTAGGCTGCATGTGGAACTCTATCTGATTAATGTTTTATGCATTTTCTTTGTTTTAAATTAGATCCTTCCCTTCCAAAGCCAAACGTGAGACAGCCACGTAAGTAACTCTTAAAACGATATTTAAATGTTTTTCTACAAAGTATTAGATAAATTAAGAAAACTCTCTTCTGAGTGTGTGCATGTTTAGTTCAGAGACAGAACGGAATTGACTGTACTGTTGATTGAGAGGTTCTCATCAGTGTTCAGAGGAGGACTGTGACCTTTTGTGTATGTGAAAATGAGATTTGGGGAAACACCACTGAGAGTCTCAGGCTTAGCGAGTTTATGTGCTGGTGTGTGTGTGTGCTGAGGCCACTGCTTCCCAACACCAGTGTTAGAGCAGCAGTGCCATCCCTCAGAGCTTCTGTGCCCTACCTGTGTCTGTTTCAGCCTCATTCCTGTCCTGCACCACAGCCCCAGGTGCTCCAGCACTTACAGGACATGCTTAGATGAGGTCACTGCCTTGATGCGGATTCATTTCTTTGGTTTTAATGTTATCTTGGTGTAGTGAATTAATCAGGGTCGATTAATGACCCAGAAAAGGAAAGAAGCAGCACTGGAAGAAAATAAACAAGAAGGTACAGATGATGTGCAGCCAAAAGAAAGAATGGAGAAAAGGAACATTTAAAGAGGAAGTGAAGAAGGTTTTTCTTCTGCTCCTGTCCCTGTGTCTTCAAGACTAAATTTGTTCAAAATAGCAAAGGCAGTGCGCAATTATGCTTCTGCCACTTCTCCATGCAACTTTCTTCTCTCCACTGTGTTCCTCCTAGGAGGAGAGGACACTGACTGGTGCCTGGTGGAAAAAACAGTTGAGTTTAATCTTTTGCATTTGAATGACTAGAAGTAGCCAGAGGAACCAGACAGTCCCATAGAAAAAATGAAAGGAAAACCTTCCAAGACACTGTCTGTCAGGTGTTGTATAGACAAACTAGCTCACAAGCGCCCAGAAATGGGTCCCGAAGGCCCTTGCCAACAGGAGCTGCTGGAGAGGACTTCTGTCAAAAGAGGATGAGGGATGTCCTTAGGTACACATCCTGCATCCAGCAGATGTCAAGTGAGGGTGTTGGTTGTGTTCTGAGAAGCGAAAATTCCAGTGAAGGATACTACTAAGATCCAGTCAGCTCATTTCCTGGCCAGCATAGTCAGTAAAATGTTATTCACTGGCCTAAGCAATTTTCTGCACTAGGAGATATTAAAAATACTAAAACTAGAAATCAGTTTTTTAAGAAGAAATTTCCCCAAAAGATTGCCAATTTATTATTCATTTTTTAGTACTTTTAATTACTAAAAAGAAAAAGAGGCGAAAAATTTTTCTGTTTGGATGATTAGCGCTGGGGGGGCAATACATCCAGGAACCAAATGCTATTATCCTTGAAGTGGTCCTACAAAAGGGCCTCTCCCCTAGAAAGTGATTTACGTGTGTATGTGCTTCTATTTTTGTGGTCTGGAATTAATTTCAGTTATTGAAAGCGTTGCCAAATGCGAAAAACAATTGTTTCTATTTATGTTTTCACTGACTTTTTGCTGGCATCTCTCCCCTCTTAACAGCAGTTCCGTTCTCCACCTAGATTTCAGGCTGAACTTGAGGAGATGTAGGGGAAAGTTTGCTTGAATGTTAGGCCATTTAAATGAAAAGCATTTTTACCAAACATCTCAGCCTTTTCAAAACACACTTCAAAAATAAATGAATACTTGATTGAAAGCAAGTCATTAACAGCCAACTGAAAACGCTTAATTTTTGCAACATTTTCCATATTTGGGTGTGCTGAGCTGGAGTTTTACTTTGTGATGTTGGTTGGACTGAAGCCACTCTGAAAGCATCACTTTAATTTCCTTGATGCAAATCTGCCAGTCTGTTTCTCAAAGCCATGCTTAGTTAACTATGAAATTTTAAAACGCTCTTCCATGAAAGAGTAAGGGTGAATTTTTGTAAAATGGTATCTGCCTCTGACAATAAGAAGTGCCTGTGTTGTGTGTGTTTCCCTGAGCAGCTGTGCTGTACGGGCTGGACACGCTGACCGTGGTGGGCATTGCCTTTGCGGCGTTTGTGATCGGAGCCCTGCTGACCGGAGCGCTCTGGTTCATCTACTCGCGCACAGGTACGGCCAGGGCCCCGCTGGGGAGGGGCAGCAAGGGGCACCACTGCTTAGCCTGGGCTTTTTTATTGTCTTGCTCTCTCTGATTACTGAGGAGTTTTCCAGCAGCTTCTCCCATGAGCCTCTACTGTGTATCAGCAGAGTGATACCCGCCCTTCCCTAAAGGGACATGTTACGTGTTATGGTTTAAAACTGCTTAAATATTTTTTTTAAAAAGTCTTGAAAACTCACCTGGGACATGAGTAAAACTGAGTATTTTCTGGCTTGTGTATTATCATTAGTAACATCTCTGTAGTTCAAGTATAGTTAATATTTCAGTTAATGTATCCCTTTTGGTTCCTGTACTACTTTTTTAAAAAAAATTTTGCAGTTACTACATTAGGCTGATGTGTACAAGAAGTGGGCCAAATGGTTAAACGAATGCTTTATCTAAATAGACACACTCTGAGTATAACTAGACTTGAAAATTTTTGGGGGTCTTGATTACAGAGAATTTTTGCCACAATTATTTATTCCTTCATTCTTAAACTACTATTTTCAATTGCTAGAAGTCACGTGTGATTTTATTTGCATGCAACCAAATACTTAGGAATGTGTCTGAATTGGCGCAGCCTCTATGCACAGATAATTTTCCAGGGTCTCCTTAGAATTTTTTCCCATGCTAAACTAAACTATCAAAAATGGAATAATGCATTGAAAGAAGAGGGCCTTTGGGGACCTTTCTGTTGCATGCCCCAGAAAAGGACTGGGCACTGATGGAGCCTTGATTTCCAGCATGTGACCTTGGCTGCTTGTGGATGATGGGGTATGTCAGGATCCTTAGAGTATTCTGGGCTCCCAACTACTTCCACTTTTGACCTCATGAGACCCTACCAAGATCTGGGAGGTGGGAAAAATGTGAGGTCAGTAGCTCCAATCCTGTGCATCTCTGGAGCAGTGAAATTTGCCTGTAGCCCACTGCAGTTTTTTTTTTCTGGCACCTAAAACCTCATGGAAGCTATTTAGGAGTGAGAATCCATCCCTGTTTGGTCAGAGCTTCTGTAAATATTATGACCTAGGAGCTTATGTTAATTTGGAAATAAAAACTATGGCGTTTTTTCCAGTTGGCAGTACAACAATTTTGTATAAGCAGTTTAATACTTCTCCGTGCATCAGCTGTGTATGAAACTTGTTTGGAATTGAAGCCAACATGGAAAATTTAGAGGTTGTGATAATATGCATAAATTGTATAATTCTGTCTCATATAAATACTGAAACATTGTGGAAGAAAAGTAAGCACTATTTTAGCGAGTAAATGGGGATTTAAGTAATTCCCGTATCCATAACCCATATTAAGAAAAGAATTTAACTAATTTTTAAATTAATACCTTTGGTCCTGTATTTGTGGAAGTTCAATCTGTATCCACATACAGAACCATCTATAGACACGTTGTCTGTCAGTACTCAAGGAACATTGGGAAGCCAACATAATAAATCCTTCAACAGTAGAATTTGGACCAATCCCATTAAAAGAATTATATTAGCAATGTACATCAGTCACAGTGACCACATCCATGTAGTGGAGAGGGCAGCTGCTCTGGATTTCATCTTTAAGAGATGAAAATAAGTGGAGAAAAAGGCCAGACAAAAAGTAATAAATTAATATGAGAAAGAAAGGGGACACTGTAACTTATCGGATTAGAGAATCACAGAAATGTTAAAAATTATCTAGGAAGTTTTCTGGTTCACATTTTCAAAGGACTGTGAAAATGCACCTATGTTCCTGTGCACGTAATTTTTCTGTGCATAGTGTCTTGTATCTACAAAGCATAATTTGCTGCAGAGTGCAGCAAAGGCTCTGGCAGGCACAGTTTCTTAGAGGACAACTGCTGTGGTACACAAGATAATCCAGCTGCAGTGGAAACATTTTAGAGCTCGCTGCAGGCTTTTATTAACTTGGGGGGGGGGAAGAAAAACTAATCTAAATTTCATCTACAGAGTGGCTGTCTTTTGCCATTAGAGAATTTATGCATTGCTGAATTGTGTTCTGAAATCTCGTCCTTTGTTGTAAGTAGTACTGAGTTTCCAACGCATGATTTAGATGAAAGGTTGGAAAATATGAGTTCATTCTAAAACTCTGTTTTGCTGATACTCAGAGCACAGATAAAAGCTACTGCTGGTAGAGAATGGCAGCTTGGGATGTGTGAAGTAAGTTATTTTTGTTGCTGCAGTGCTATGTGCAATGCAGCAAACAGGCCACCTTTTTGCCAGTAGTAAGATTTACTTTTATCAGTATGTCTCTGCTGCTAACAAAGAAAGTGCTACATGAATGAGTTCTTTTCTTCATCCTGATAGGCCATCAGCATTAAAACCTCAAGCAGCCGATAGCAGAAAGGAACTACAAAATAAATAGAATTTCATCTCCAGATATTGAGCAAGGATTGTTGTGTTGTCATGTAGGGCTTTTGCTAATTTCAGTCTTTTAAAAATTCTGCCAAAGCATCACAGCTGAGTTTTAGAAAATTCTAGATTTTCTGAAGCGATTCAACATGGAGTAGAGATGTCCTATGATACACGGGTTGTAAGAGAAGAGAGAGGGAAAGCTAATATCAGAACAACAGAGGAGGAATTTTAGCTGACTTGTCTGCAAAAAGACCCTACTTTTGATCCGTTCTCTGGTCACTTAAAGGGTGTGAAAGGTGTTGTTGCTTCCTGGAGAGGACCCAAGAATTAAGGGGAATACCAGATTTAATTTGCCACAATTAACCTCATTTATCTAGGGGTCTTGAAAAGAAGCAAAAATTTTGCAGTGTGCATGAATGTAGAAACTCTTCATAATTTGACCATATAAATATGTATCAATGTAATGCATATCTTAGTAGGGATCATTGAGTATGTTTAGGAGAGACAGGCACAAGCCTGATTAGTTAATGAGACCATTAAACCTTGTAAAGTGTGTTAAAGAAAACATAGGTCCTGTGTTCTCTTAGGAAGTGCGCTTCCCTTCTTCAGGCGGTGTTGCAAGTTAAGAGGATAAAGTGTTCCAAAATCTGAGAATTGTCCCTCCTCCCCCACTTCTCCCTTTTTTATGGGATCTGATTTAAAGTAAACTGACATAGCAACCAATTATATTTGGCAAATGGAGATAGAAAAGCAAACATTCGGACTTCCTGGACAGGGAGTACAACTGGCAGCTTTCCTAAGTGTGAATAATAAAGTGCATGTTGTCGCGTTCAGATGGGTAAAAGCTTGTTTACTGTCAATAGATGAGATGTGTCCATGCTGAGCAGTTTTGGTTCAGTAACATGAGCTGCAAGAAGCTGTTTACATGAAAAAGACAGATGGAGAATGACTCTTCAGTGATCGTTTACATTTCTTTACATCCTTTTCTTGAATACTCTTTTTTAAAAAGCTTTGCTATGGTTTAGCTAGGTGTCAAGGAAATAAAATACAGGAAAAGTCAGCCAGTCCAGATGTAGTTACTAGGCTGTGTGTTCATAACATCACTGTGATTTGGATTTTCTTTTTTCTTGAGAACATTGGGAATTTGTTACTGTTCAGGAAGTGATTGTGGTGCATCAGAGCTGCTGATGTGCTCTAGAAATGAGGTGCTGCAGAGGCCATTACAGTGGAAGGAATGGGTCTTCCAACCCAAACAGAAGGAAGGGTGCCTCCTAGGACACTTATCAGAGGAGCCAGGAGGGGAGTGTGAGGCATTGGGCTTGCTGGGGACTGCGGCACTGTGCTTTCGCTTTGCCATAAAATTAAAACAACATGTGTTTGGCTTATGAATGAATTTATGTTTAAATGCATACAGATCGTATTGATGTGCTGAGGCTGACCAAAGCTGTGTGTAACCATGTGGTTTGTAAAATGGGTGACAGCAGAGCTGCAGGCAGAGGCGGGGGCCCCGCTGGGGGAGCCCAGCAGCCGCCCTTCCTCTGCGCCCGAGCGGCTTCTGCGGCGAGGCCGGGGGTCTGCAGCCCCCCTCGCTGCTTTCTGATTCTGTGTTCACTTGTTTAGTTTTAATGAAAGGGAGTTTGCTTATCGCTGCTTTATAAATATATCCTGTAGTACAAAAGGAAGGAAGACATGTACACAAACAACGGGAGGAGAAGGGAGCAAGGCAGGAGGGGAAGAAACATCCAAACAAGGCTTCTGGAAGCCTGTACAGCACGATGACACATACTTTGATTTGATACTGTTTATTCTGGGGGGTTACAAAGCCATTTCCAGAGCAAGGTAAAGCTGAAACTTGATTTATTTGCACATGACTGGGGGTAGATTCTGAGCTGCTGCCTGTGAGCAGAAATACACGGCTCATGGATGAGCTACAATAGTGATTTCTTACACTGGGAAAAACAGACTCAAAATCTGCTCACAAGAGTAAAATGCTGGTCTGAATGCTGAATTTAAAAACAAGATCCTCGCCCTCTTTTTAAAAGTTTGTTTGGCCTCCTGGGCAGAGTGGTTCAGTAGTTTAGTTTGTTGTTTTTTCTGTCCTGTCCCTTCTTTCCTCCCCAATTCCTAAATCAGTGGGGTGTAAGGCAAGAGCTGTGTGTTGTGGGGCCTTAAGTGCGCTTCAGCTGTGGCTGTGGCCTGAGCTAGCAGCAAAGCTGCTGGTCTCCATTACACAGAGCATTTGCAACCTCTGCTGTGAGAAATCCTCAGACCTCTCTTATTTGTTTGCAGCAGACCTCTGAGTGCTGAGCAGCCTGCAGAAGGATATTTTGTGGCCTGAGACACAAAGCGTTAAAGGCGCATTTCCTCTGCAGCCGCATTCCGAGAAGCTCGCTCTGGCAGCTGGGCAGCAGCACACAGGGCATGGGGATGTGCCAGAGCAGCTCCCGTGGGAGGAAGCTGGCTCGTCCTTGCACTGTAACCCTCTGTGTGCAAGCTGTGCCTCCAGCCTGTCGCTGAAGCAATCACTGGGGAGTGGGCTCTCTACCAAATCCCGAACATGGAAGAAAAATTGGAGTGTGCAGACCTGACCCATGGCATCGGGTTTTGGCTAACACAGGATAATGTGGAGCAGGAGACCTGTATCACCATAAGTTCATGAGGCAGTAGATGCATTAGCCCCTGATTATCCCTAATTGCTCTGCCCATGATCCCGCAAATCATTTCCCTCTTGCTCCTTCTCTGGAAAAGCAGCCGTGCTGGTGCTGGCTGCCTCGGCAGGTCTGCAGCTCAGGCAGCAGCAGTGTGACTGTTACTGCACTGAGATCACAGGTTCACATCCTGGACATGAGCTCAAGGGAGGGGGCAGCTACAGTGCACATTATATAAACTTAAGTCTTGCCATCTGTTTTTGAAGAGACTGTTTTGTAATATTGCTAAGGTTACAGACTTGAGCACTGTAACTTTAAAAATGCCACAGTTATGGTTTCCTATGTGGCCTTATTATGCTCTTTTAGGCATTTAATGGCATAGTTATTACTTTCTTGCTTAGTTTACAGCTGGTTTTTTTTCCCTTCAATCCCAGCCACAGGTGCAGAACGGTGTGAGGAGACCCCAAGTGCTTGATCTGGCAATCTAAATAGTGAAGGAGTTTTAATTTATTGTCAGAATAGTGACAGAAATGGTGAGACATGTTCTCACCACAGGTTGTAAGTGCCGCACATACTCTGGTAGCTGTAGGAAAACTTCCTGCGTGTTGTATTTGGAGTAAATCTAGTCAAGCTTTCAAAATAGCCTGTTGTTTTGCTATGTGAAGAAAGCTGTCTGTGTCTCAGGATATGTGGTATCCAGCTGATTGAAGAACATTGTCTTGAGCTACACTTTTAGTAAATATGGAATTAAATCTAAAGCCTACGTTTCCTGGCCTTTTTCCTGGAAACAGCAAAGCTATAAAGCGTCTGAGTTGTGTAATAGGACCCATTTTGAGTGACAGCTGACAACAGAAGATAGACAGTGTTGATCTTGGCAGTTTCCATCAGCTGCTTGTAAAATGCTCAAGGAAACAGCGCTGTTATTTTCCCCATGTGCACAGCAATGCTTAGGTGCCAAAGTCTAGTAATATTTTCAGTGGTACTCCAATTAAGATCTGTTACCCAATATATTAATTGCATGGGAAAACAGACCGCCAGAAGAGGAAGACTGGGAAGAAATGGATTGTTGTTTTCTATGACAACATTTTCAATTTCCCTTCTCCTGACCCCACTTTTTCTCTTGCCTGCCCTCAGGGGAAACAGCGGGAAGACAGCAGGTCCCTACGTCGCCGCCAGCCTCCGAGAACAGCAGCGCAGCAGCCAGCATCGGCAGCACACAGAGCACGCCCTGCTCCAGCAGCAGCGCCACCTAACCCGGGCACAGCTGAGGGCAGCACAGGATGTGCGGGGACATCGGACAGCAGCTCTTTAACGTTAAAAGGATTGGTTTTGTTACTTCTGAAAAAAAATGAGGAGGGATTTTTCTACAGGAAAAAAAAAAAAAAAGACTGATTTTCTTTTGGGGAAGCCACTGTGTGTGTGAGTGTGTATATGAGCACACAATGCGTGAGTGAACACAGCCTGTTGGATTTGTTAGCATGTTGTGCTACATGTGACAAAGCTACTAATTTTACAGTACTGCAACCTGTTCTAGGGGTCTGTGGGCCCTCAATGTGAAATCTATGCCAGTTTGGAAAAATGCTGCTTTGTCTATATGATATTTTCCTTTCCCTGAACCTTCTCATTGACGCAAGGTATTCATTAAGGGAATTCAGTCATAGAATCACAGAATGGTTTGGGTTGGAAAAGACCTTGAAGATCATCTAGTTCCAACCTTCTGCCATGGGCAGGGACACCTTCCACTAGACCAGGTTGCTCAAGCCCCATCCAATGTGCCTTTGAATACTTCTAGAGATGGGATATCTACAACTTCTCTGGGCAACCTGTTCAGTGCCTCACCACCCTCACAGTAAAGAGTTTTTTCCTAATGTCTAATCTAAACCTGCCCTATTTCAGTTTAAAGCCATTACTCCTTGTTCTATCACTACATAAGAGAAGCAGAACAAAGATGATCTTAGGTCAAAGGATTTCTGTTTGTCTGAGCATCAGACAAGAAAGCATCAATGTCAGATCTCCTCGGTAAATAGTATTTTATTATTCATCTACATTTAGCTTCGTTTGAATAATCTTTGTTTTGTTCAGCTTACAGCTACAGCATCTCATTTGCTTTCCTGTTGTGTTTGCAGCTTCAGGTTTGTTCCAGGTATTTTTGTTATAATACTCGTTGATTTGGTAATTGGAAAAGAGCACACTCTAACATTCCCTCTTTTTTTATGGGCCAAAGCTCTTTTATTAGAGATTTTCTGATCTGCTATACCAAATACAGGCACACACAAACATAAAGACAAAGAATGGTCTTGTGCACTAACATAGAAGGGTGTGTACCTTTAATGGCAATCTTTCTGCAGATAGATGTATGTCAAGGTATACACAGCCTAACCACTTTACCAATTGGAAATTAGCACAGCATTCCTTCCATACATAAACATATAATCCATAAATACATGTATGTATAAAATTTAAGACTCTTTTCAGTTTGTAATAGGTAGATAGAGGAGATAAAGAAGTTGATTTGGTTCTAATCTTTTAATTAGCCTAAATTCTCTTTGACATAGGAGATGAGTTAGAGGCACAAGGAATGTACATTAGTGCCTGTTGTTTGCTATTCTTTGAAAATAGCTGTGCAGTTGTTTGCGTCAAACTGTTGTATGAATGTTATGATTGGATAGTCCCAAAGTAGTATCAGAAGATGGAAATGGCAGAAGGGTACTAATTGTCACTGTGTTTTAGTGTCATTGCCTTATCTTGACCTTCAAATTGATGCAAAATGAAAAGCAAAAAAGACACTTTTATCATGTAATTGTTTGACTGTTACTTGCCACCTTGTAATATGTTCTACTGATCCTTCTTTGAGTCAGAAAGAGCATTGTTTTCCTCTAAAAATGAGATGAATAACTTTCATTAGTTGTAGTGAAGGTTACCTGTGCTCTGCAAGAGAGGAGGGGACTTCATTACACTCGAGTGATAGTCTGCTCTGAAGTCTGAGCTACAGATTTCTTGCTGATTCTACACTTGTGCCTTGCTGATGCCAGGATGGTCCAAGTGCATCACATGCAATAGATTTAAGTGCCCAGGATCCGGCAGAGTGTTAGTCACTTTAAATCAAATCTGTCGCCAGTCCTGCAAACACCTGTGCAAACGGGTAACTGCACACCTTGTCCTCACTATTGGAAGCACACGCCCGACTCTGTACACCAGGGTTGGTCGCAGTGTCCGTGCAGGCAGGGGAGCCTTAGAGTTGCACATGCAAAAATATTTGATGCTAGCAGGCCAGTGAGCAGTCCTGGTGAGGTGAACAGGGTGTCATGTTAGAAAGCTACCCCCATGCAGAGGGGTGTGCAGGACTGGCTCTGCTCCGAGGTGTCAGGAGGATGAATGTGCTACCTGTGTGGTTGAAAAGAAAGCGCTTTGCCTAACCTTCAGCAGAATGTATTGTTAAAGCATATTCTATGTGTAAAGTCTTTAAAAATGTCTTCAAAGAAGACTAGAGTCTTTAACTTCAATCATAGCTATATTTTACTACATTAAATTTCTGTATAAAGATATATTTAAATGTTTTAGATAAATGTAAGTTACTCTATATGAAATGTTTAATTTCAATTACTGTGAAATTTACATATTTTGTAAATTCCTTTCCCTGTTTTAACCCTTTCCTTCCTCAGATATTTTATTAAGTAGTTTCTCATAGGAAGTATTAGATTTGGTTGTTGGGATGGACAGGTTGAAAAATTCTATGTAAAATAGATTAATTGTATATTTTTGAGAGAAACATGCTGCATTATCAATCTTTTTATCAGAAATTTAATTCTAGAATAATTTACAGATTTATATTTACCATTGGAAAAACCAAAAATATATAAAGGTCAAAGATTTGATTTGTTGACTTGTGTGTGAAATACGGTTTAAATTAACTGAACTTGGTATACTCAGCTATTTAATTCAGCAATTTTAGTACACCTGAGTTAATTGTCTGTTAGAGTTTACCGAAATGGCACATGATTGCTGAGCAGATGGAAGAGCCATTTCTGCTTCAACAAAGAGCGAGAACCAAACCCAAGCATTCCCAGTGAATACCTTTATTACAGAAATGGGTAGTACTTTGCAGGGGCTGTTAAGCTGCTCGCAGCTCAGAGCCTGGTACACCTCTAGGCTCTGGTTTGATAGCAGCCACCTGTCTCACTGCCACTCTGTGTGTGTGGTGTGGCAGGTCCTGAATGCAGAACCACTGAGGCGCTGATTGCTGCCTCTGTCCCGCGTGCTTTCACCACGCTGGACTCACAAGGCAGAGCCCTGTGGGGTCTGGAAGGCCAGTGAAACTCTCCTGTCCCAGCAGAGGGTGTTAAAGCAGGGGTTTGGATGGATGGAGTGAGTCAGTGGTTAATTTCAGCATGATGGAATCAACTGCGAAGGAACTTCTTATGTAAGAATGGGAGGATTGGGCTTAAAATGGACACCTTCTGCCTGTAAAAGCTATTAGTAGTGTATTAAAACTCCAAAGTAGACTGCTTGTTCTGTTCATGTGTCGTCTAATCACTAACTCTAACCTTTTGCAGTATTTGGTTGTGGACATTGTGTTTCAAGAGATCAGATCTTTCTGTGTTAGGCTATTTTTGTAGCATTTTCCACATGGAAATGGATTTTGCAAAATGTCTGTACATGTTGATGATTGTAACCTTCCCCCTGCTCTTTCCTAACCATTCCTCTCCTGTATGTTCTTTCTGTTATGTATATCTACCTCATGCTTCACAAGAAGACTGTACTGTTGGTTGTGCTGGCAGCCCTTCGTGTGGCGTGACTGTTGTGCCTTGTTGTTGTTTGTCATTCATCAGGATGTTCATGGCATTATCAGATCCTTGCTGCCGTGTCCTGCCAGTTTCAAACACAATATTCTCACCTTTGAATAAATAAGTATATTTCTTTTAAATGCAAATGCCAGATTTTTTTTTTTTTTAAATCAAAGAATGGAAGAAATTTACTTGCTAATACCTGCGGCCAGTCTGAACACCCCATTTGTATTTCATATTGCATTCAGTATTTCAGAGCCTTGTGGAAATGCATACTTGTACAGTTTTGATAACCACAGTGTCATGTCAACTTAGTCTCTTGTGCATAATAAAGTATATATATCAATTTATTAATAATTGATGTCATGATTCATTTAAGTTGTACAGAGCCTACAACAATAGATCGAATTTTGTCTCATTGCTCTGCCCTCATGTCCCATAAATGTCAGTGGGAATTGTGTGCAGGATTTGATTTTGTATCCACTTCTGTTTTCTCCTTTCTGAGTTCCTTTATCCATTGGCTTTAACTACTCAGTATCATGGCTTCTTGCAGAAACCAGTAGACAGGTTTAGTTAAATGCTGCTACTTTTTGCTCAAAGTTGAAGTCCAGAGCTCTGATCCTGTGGGCATTTAGTTGTTGCATGTCAAGACACAGCCCCAGTCAAATTCTGCACAAAGCCTGGCTTGAGCACAGTGAAGCCCATGGCTCTGCAGCAGCAGAGTGCTGGTGGGTTGTACCTGTGAGACACAGGCACACTGGAGACATGTGAGCAAGACTCTTCATCACTGAATGGTCTTCCTGTGCAGGAGCAGATAAGTTGTATATCAGCAGAACAAGAATTTGGGTGTTTACCATGCTGCTTTCTAATTTTTTTTCTGTATTTTTTGTGCAGGATATTCTTTATGGGCACTTGAGGGGAGCAGCCTCAGTGGTTTCTCCCTGGGTTATTCAGATGTTGTAGTTACTGACTCACAAAAAGAGAGTTCCTTACTAAGGAAATCTGGAATGTTAAATGATCACTTTAAAAACCAAGATTTCTTCAGTACAGAAAAGGCTATTAATTAGAAGCAGTTCTAAGCTTGTGTTGCCTATGACACAATTCACAGAGGTGCAATAGATTTATTGCTTTATAGCAAGCATATTCCAGTTTCTGCATCAAGACAATTTTGTTTTCCTGTGGAAATGAGCTCCAGAGGGTGAACTCACTGCTTAAAGTTTCTGTAGCTGCTGTTCCCTTTTGCCTGTAAAATTTATATTTTGATAGAAACATGGTGTGAAAGCATGATCAGTGTCTCATATGTGGAATTAATTTTAAAATGCAGTTATTAGCCAATGAATTCTGATATATTTGCATGAGTATTTTTAGACGTTAAGAGGTAAGAGTATTGCCATATTGCAGAGTAGGTATCAATGTTGTGCATATTTGTTCTTTCAAGCATTGTGAGTGAAGAAAATGTTTTGGACAGTCAAAAAATACCAGATGCCAGTTTCAGGAAAAACACAGTCCAGAGCTCTTCAAATTTAAACAGAATTAAATTTATCACAGCATTCCTTCCAAGACAATATAAAAGGAAATGGAGACAATATTTTGATAAATTTTCACAGCTGTCACTTTGTAATTGTAAAGCAGGTATTTATGAGGCTGGAAGCCTGATTGCAGCATGTGTTTTTTACAGCGTTCCCAAATCTCAGGCCCTGAACCTAGTCTTGCCAACCTGCGTGCATTTACAGTTTGTGAAAGAAAGATCAAATTACATCCCTTCACCTCCCCAAAGAAGTTTACCGCTCAAATAGCAAGTTTCTGTTTCTCTGTTTTGCTGGAAGCCCTCAGGGTGCCACTGCAGCCTGCCCAGAAGCGCTGTGCCCCGCGCTGGCTCCCGGCTGCCTCTGCAGCCCGCGGCTGCTCGCCCTGCTGTGCCGAGCTGCAGCTTTACCGCCTTTAGGAAAGTCTGAAAAGGAGTTGGTCTGCGGATAGATGAGCAGGATAAGCGGCACAGAAGTGTTACTCTTGCACTCTTGTTTAAATAACAGATTTTTTCCATCCAATTTTGGCGCATGTATTTTGAGGAATTGGTTAAAAAATATTTGGGTGGAGGCGCTTTTCCTCTGTTACTGCTGCTTGTAAACTGCCGGCTCTGGTAAAGAACATACTGTACAGACAAAAAATTAAATCGGTATTTTAAAAACCACAATCTTGAGTCTTAAGCAGAGAAAGCTGATGGTATTTAACAATGTGTTAAGTGGCTCACCAAGCGCTCTCTTTTGTCAGTAATTTTTTTATGGTGTGCCTGCAAAATCACAGTGCAATCCATGCAAGTGGCCATGGTTCTCCCAGTTCTCTAAACACTTAAAGTCCAGATTTGCTTTGTAAATAAGGTGAAAGGATTAAAAAAATCTTAGTCTGTCCTTTATACAAGTAAGCATATCCATGGGGTCATAAGAGCTTGGGATGCAGTCTTTGCAGTACACAATATTTTCATTAGTTCATGATCTTAAAGGTGATCAGTAACATTGGCTGTTCAGACTGAAAAATAAAATAAACAGGAAGATTTAAGAGGAGCATTCGCAGCAGGAATATTTAGGTTTTCACAAAATTTTTGGAGTGCCAAAACATATTACAGAAAATTTAAATCACTGAAATAAAATAACATGAAGGAAGCAGTTAAGAAGTGTCTGGAAATGGGAGGCTGAAGACTCATGCCGCACTTCGGCCTGAAAGGAGCTGGGTCTGGCAGACTTCCAGGGCTGCCGTGCCCGCAGCGTGCCAGGGACAGGAGGGCTGGGACAGTGCCTGTCGCTGGGAACTCCCGCCTGCAGCAGCCAGCCGGGCAGCAGCCGTGCTGTTAACTCTGGGCACGGCTGTCTTCTGATAGTCCCGTTGTTAGCGGGCTGTTCGGACAAACCAGGTGTGTGTGTGAGCTAAGCGGGTCTGTCTGGCTTTTGCATTGGGAAGAATGGCTGTGAAATGCGAAAGGCTTTGGCTGGAAGTCACAGTCTGCGCTTGGGAGGGTCAGAGAGCGTTCGTCTTGCAAGCAGAAGAGATATAGCACCAGTCCTGTCTCTGGGAGCTCCTCGGCTGCTAAAAACTGACTTCAGGAGTTCAAACTAAAAATCCCCATCCTGAACAAGAGCCAACACCTGTCTTTCCCTGGGCAGCTCACGCAGGAGCAGCGGGACGGAGCAGTGGCCGGGTCCGGGCGCGACCTGTGGCTCCTCAGGCAGGCCCAGCCCGGCCGTGCGGGCTCGGCCCCGTCCCGCGAGGGGTTTGCAGCGATCTCAGCGAGGGGAGGCAGCTGTCGGCACGAGGGGCCGGCGAGGGCTCCTCAGGGGCAGGAGCAAGCGGCTCTTGGGGCGTGGGTTCAAAGGAGGGCAGCCGGGACCGCCCGGGCGCGCCCAGGGAGCTGCGAGGGGAGCGGCGGAGCTGCTGGGACCCTTTCTGGACAAAGCTAAATATCGCTGTAGGTGAAAGATGCAGGTGCGCTTTGGGGAGGGGCTCACGTTTTTATCCTGACTATTAAATATCAGTAGCGCATCATGCGGGGAGCGATGGGGGCTCTGCAGCCGCCGGGAGCACCGGCAGCCCTGAGGGATCTCTGCTGCAGGAGGCACCGGCACAGTCTGGGGCTCTGGGCACAAACAGGCCTGCCCTCACTCTCACTTTAAGTGGAAAGAAATCCAGAGGTGGGGTTTGGATCCCAGTCCTCTGGCAAAATGTCTCGAACCCCCTGTTAGAGCCACAGAATGTGCTTGAGAGGCCGCTGGGATGAACAGGGCAGCACGGAACAAGCAGGCACACAAATGTGAGGTGGTGAAGGGTGCGGAAGGTGGGGAAGATGGGCAGGTGAGAGAGGCAAGAGCAGGTACAGGATGACAAACAGCTACATGAAGAAGGTGAGGCTGTTACTTTGGTTTGCGTATACTAAGCTGGTTGTGCCCTCAGTCTGAGGATGTGGGGAGTCAATGTTGATAATTAGACTGGAAAAAGGAAGAAATCCATGATGAGGTTATTGTGAAGTTGGTTGACAGAGAAAATTGGATGAATGTTGTGATTATGAGTGTTGTAGCATGACTGTGCTGCCTTTCTCCAGAGAGGGCTGAGGGATGATTACACTGGAAAGCATGTACCCCACTGACATGCTTTGTACCATTACAAAGACAGAGTAAGTACACCCATGTTTTTACTGGCAGTGCTTAGTTAATTTTTCTGTGACCTCCCTCAAATGTGTGTCCCTGAAGTGAGTCATGTTTTACTACATTCTAGACAACAAGGGTCTGTCATAAACCAAGAGGTCTTGCCTGGGCCAGCTGCTGTCCCTGTGGGCCATGGAAAGCACAAGATGATCTGCTCTGAGGACAGAATGATTTCTTCTGCTTAGGTTGTGCCCATCACCCGTATCATGGGATCACCTACCAAGGAGGCCCCAGTTATGTTGGGAACTTCACAAATCTAGCTCTGGCAAGGCATTGTGAAGGGTTAATTTTGTTTTCTGGTTTAATGGTAGGAGTAGGGTTATGCCAGATGATTTTTATATTGCTTGTTCTTGTGAACTTTCACTTATATTGCTCTTTCATTGCAAGATAAAAATGTATAAGACATTGAAACTAAGACCTCATACTTTTAGAGTGCACACCTTTTAATCAGTATCTGGTTAAACAACTGTGAGCTAAGACCAAATTTGCTATTCTCTCATCTAGATGTTGTAAGAAATCTTAATTGCAGTATTTATTTGATTAATGACAAATAATATGGTTACATAGACCAGAGCTACATATTATAGATTTCTCGTGCTTTTATTGAGCAAAAGCAAAACTGTTTATATCAAAACCAGAGGTATTCACATGGTTATGTTTTCAATATAAATGCACATGTATACACAAACACACATCATTCCATCTAGCACTGGGTGAACCCAAGAAGGGAAAGTTCCAATATGTACTGTAGGCGAATGCACGTGGCCATGAGTAGTACAAAAAGCATGTAGAGCATGCAAGCCAATGCTCTTGTGAACAAGCAATTTACATCTGGAAGATTTGACTCAGTTGTGCTGTCTTTCAAAATCTTACAGGCCTGGATTTTGTTGGCTTACTTCAGGCAGCTAGGGGAGCCATCTGCCTGTGCCTCCTGTCTGGTGGCTGGAGGAGGCAGGCCCTGACTCAGCACACCCTTCCTGTCTGCTGAGCAGCACTGGGGAGATAAGAGAAAAATCCTGCTCCTGACTGAGCACCTGCAGAGGGATGGGATCAATCTGCAAGGGCATCTTCTCTAGAGGGCATTGCTCATGCTGGGAACCAGTTCTTAAAAACTCATGTACTTCAACCTGAATGAACTCGTCATTCTCAGACCTTATGTGTGCTGGTGGTGCCAGGGTAGAAGTACGATGATATGGGTTTATTTTGACACAATCAATAAAGGGAACACTTACAAGGAAGGAGACTGGAGGAAATCAGGGTCACTGCCATACAAGCATGCAGCTTCTCTCTCTAGGAGGGATAACTCAAGTGTTGCCCCTTGCTTACAAACCTTTAAGATTTTTCACAGCATGGAAAGAAACCAAAGTGTGTAAAACTGGAGGCATTTGCCAGGATCCAGGTTCAGTGGATCCACATTTGAAGAAAAAAATACTTTGCATTATTCAGAGTCCATATTTCATTTTTAAAGCAAACTAAAGGCCAAATTCTCACCTGGTATAAACCTGCTCCTTCAGCTTCTCTCAAATTCTGTCTATTTACACCAATAAAGCATTTCTCAAGTATGTAAGCTGTTCTTTAGTACCTAATAACAGAAATATAATCTGGCAAGCAGACAGTTTTGACAGCTGCCAGTGTGTTTCAGGTCCAAAGATGATTCCTTGAACTTCAGCTCTTCCCTTCTTCTTTAGATTTTTATTAAAAACAGGACCTATTCCCTAGTCTCTCATGTCATACATACTTATTGAAATGTTAGTTCAGTACACTAACCATTTTCTCTAAACATCTGAATTCTGTTCCACAGCTGTAAAGTCCTTTTCTTCAACTCTAAGCAGCATTAAAATCTCTTATTCCCAACTGAAGTTCTGACAATTGCAGTGCTGGTCCTCCTGTTTGCATTTAAGTCAAGAAGGCTCACAATTCAGATCAGCCAAATGCAAATCATGCAAAATGCCATACTCATTTAAAAATAATAATAATAATAATGTCTTTTGAGCAGGGTATGCAAGGCAGCAAGGCATTAGAGCTATTCTAGCTTCAATGACTTGGGTAGGTTTTATTATAAAAATCCCAAGAAAAGGTTGAAGCAGGTGCTCTGGACACCTGATCACAGCACACACAGGGTGGCACCCTCTGGTCTCCTCACTCATGGTAAGGCTGTGGGCTTGCCCAGACAAATGCCCCAGGATATATTTAACGTTGTCTTCTGGGGCAATGTCCCTCCCATAAAGGGAGAGAAATGTGTGAGCATGGGGCTGTGCTTCCCAGTTGTTGTCACTTTGGCATTTGTGAAGGTAAATGGCTTCCAGGCTGCAATGGGCTTGCTCCTGCCAAGGGTGACAGTCAGCAAGGACCACTGCTGCTCTCATGTCCCTTTCTCAGCAACACTTGTTTAGGTCTCCAAGGAAAACAGCAGCGTTAGTCATACATGCATCAGCTGTAACGATCCCACCCTTTATACACCCTACTCCCATTGCCTGTTCCCAGATGTTTTTAGCTGCAGCTATAAAATGTGTCCATGCTGTGGCCAGGACTGGCCTAGCTGGCACTGCGTGTGATGAGGCCCACTCCTCAGGGAGGCTTGAAAACTGTTTTGTTGATCCAAGTTTTCAGGAAGGTTTCTTTCTCTTTTTCCTTTGAGCTCATTGCCATTCCTGCATTGAGTGCCATCCATTCACTTTTCCAAGTATGCTTTTTGGACAAAGCAAGCACACCTCTATCTTGACACTTTTACCTTTGCCTTCTGGAAGTGAGTTTGTAGGTTAGGTGACTTTGTCACTGGAGACAAAGAAGTAGCATGTGGCATTTGAATTACTGAGTATTAAAGAAATATTTCCAGATAACAGTCTGCAAAAAACCCACATAGACTGAAACTTGCATTTAAGGCTCATCAAATGCCTTGGAATAGCAACCAAAATAGTAAAATCACACAGTGCTCTTAGACAGGTAGTAGCTGGGGCGGGGGGAATAACTGTATGGGATAAGTATGTTCATTGTATTGAATCATTTGGAAAAGATTTAGAGTTTGTGGAAAGAAATGACCATTCAGTTCTGCAAATACAGACACATGAAGCTGTTGCACAGTGCTTAAGTATTTTTAAGGAATTAGAGTTGTTCTTTTATCAGTCATCAAATTTAAGGAAACCACTCTTCATGTATCATGGGCTGTGCTTTCAACATACTCTGTGATTCATTGCCAAGCACTAAGAAACTTCAGGGATGTTCTCTGAACTTCTCACCTTCCCTAGGACTGACTGCCATTGAAATGCACATTACATGACCCCTGACTAAAGGCTTCTAATGTGTGATTCAAACTGAGATTTGACAAAGTATTTCATGGGAAAACTTACCTTTTCCCTGAAACTTTGCTTATTTTCCTGAAGATTTTTAGTGCTAAAATTAAGTTTATTATAAACTGATTTACTGAATTACATCACACAACCCTATGCCTCTTGCTGTGAATTGAAATAGGCAGCCACCTGAGGAAATTTCAAACCTTTGTTTTATTCTTCTAAAATACTTGATTACTTCTTGTGAATGTCATTGGGATAGAGCAAAACACTCTCAGGGAAGGATTACTCATTTCTTTTTTCTTGAGGAAGACTGGTTGATAAAAACTATCATCTAAATCTTGCAAAACTGTCTGGTGTTGCTCTCCCTAACACCTTAATAAGAATTATTCACTAGTGATAATTATTAAGAAAAACATTTCTCCCTGGCAGTGGTTTTCCTTTGCTGTTCCTTGCAGGCCAGTGCAAACAGGCAAATGCCAGAGAGCTGAAACCTTATTGCTGCTGGTGTGTCACTGGTATCTAATACTGAGGTCTGTTTGCCAATAAAGGTGTGGGAGTTTTCTGTATAAACTGTTGAAGCCCTAATGGGAATTTCCCCCTAAAACTCTCTCCTGCAGATCCAATGAAAAATGGGCTCTTTACTGTTGGTCTCTGTATGTATCTTCCTCTTCTCACAGTTTAAGTTCATTTTGCAATAAAAGCAGCTTGTGTTTATTTCCTTTCTTTTTAAAACCTGTTAGTGGTAAATAGGTCTTAGCAAGCTATTTCTTGTTTTTCTGTATACTCCAGGTATTGCAATACAGTGGAATCACCTTTGTAACAAAACACTCATAAATTAGACATAGGAAAAATATCTACTTAGGCCACCTTGTCTGAGACATCTGGAGGTTTGATGCACATTTTACAGCAAAGAATTAGTGCTGGTTTCTGTGACACAGCTCCTGATAATCACCTGAGTGAGTCAGGTACTGGTACCCAGACACAGAAAAGTCAGAGCAGCTCTTGATAGGTCTAAATCCAGGGGATTTGGGGTTTATTAATATATTGCTTGAGATTTATACAATCCATGTTAAGCCCTTTGAGGGAAGCTCTTATCTGCTCTTGGTTCTGAAGAATGATATTCCCTGGCCAAAATGCCATTCAAGAAAGGTAACTTGCACTTCCTGTGGAGTAGTGTAAACCTCACTGAGGGCACAGCACAGTGGAGAACCCAGCTCTACCAGCAACCAGGTCAGAGGACTTGAATTTTCTCTGTCTTGCTTTCTTGATTTTTTTTTTTTTTTAATGTGAGGCTTCCCTAATCACTTTAGCAATTTAAAGATGATTTGAGAGCTGATGTTCTGAGGCGAGGTCTCTGTTCTACTTTCACTATCTCAGCAATCTGAAGTAAAATGTGGAAGGTTAAAACACTTTGCTCTAAGTGTTTTCCAAATTTTTTTGTTGAAAGGCACATTTTGCCAGGTGAAAAAAACAAGAGAAAGAAAGAGAGAAAGAAAGAAAGAAGGAGAGAAGGGGGGAGAGAGAGAGAGAGAGAGAGAAAGAAAGAAAGAGAGAGAGAGAGAGAGAGAAAGTCCTTTCCTATATTTTTAAAGCGTAACATCAGGAAAAATTCCCTAAACTTTTGAAATACATTTTACTTGTTCCTCTTGGTAGTTTTTTTCCCCAGTCTATCTGCCAAGGCAACCTTTTTCAAACACAGCTCACTTGTAAATACATAAGCTACATTAAAGGATAGTGCATATGATGTAAGAGGCTGTTGTGTCTCTTTCCTGCTCCCAGCTCTCATCTGGTGTGTTTACAGCACAGTGTCTTTGTCACAGCACACAGAATTTGTGGAGGTAATCTGCACAAGTTTTAAATGTCAGGCTGTAAACTAAACACTCCCAGGAATGGGAAGCATTGTGAAGGGGTTCATGTGGTGAAGAAATATCATTTTCCTGGGTAAAATTGAAACAACCCTTTTCTTGACTCCCAGTTTCAAAATTAGTTGCATGATCTGAGATCACTTTGGCTCCAAGTGGTGAATATCATGCCCTGTAATATTTAATAAGCCTTTCACTCTTACACAGAAGAATGCGCTGTAGAATGATGGATATAGAAAATATCCCAGCTTAATAAAGTTTATTTGTAGGTCAAGGGAATTAGTCTAATAATCATCATTGATGACTAAAATATGTTGAAATGCACTGGATCCTGCACTTCAACTGTGGCTAGTTTATTTTAAAGTTCCTTGTGCTGAAAGAAGGAAAGTTGTGTCACAGCTGGGTGATTCACACCATCCAATGAGACCTTTGGTACAAAGTATTTTCCTCTTTAGAGACCTGTGTGACCTCTGTGGCTGAGGCTCAGAACTGCTCTTCCAGCTCCCATTCTGAGGCTGACCCCCCATGCTGGGAGCTGGGATACTTCAGTGTGATCCTAACCTCTGTCTACTCTGTAATTTGGATAAAGAGCTTTCCTTATTTGTACCACTGCTGTCTTTGCCTAGTCTTTTTCTACAGGAAATCTGAAGTTTGGCTGAAAAATCTGCCTTTTGTTTTGTGGGGCTCTGCACTGCAGTGCCCTTGTCTTGCTAGGAATGAGGGGTATCCTGATTCTTTGGGATCTGTTGGACTCCTGCCCACCATCTCTTGCTGCTGGATCACCTGAAGCAACTGTGTTGCTCCTGCTCTGGGACATCTTTGTCCACCTCCAGCCAGACATGTCCAACCCACAAGAGGGGCTCCTTCTGTAGATTGTCTTCTCCATTTTTAATTCTTCTGACTGTGCACTCCATTCAGACTGCTGTCCAGCACATTCAAATAATCAAAAATACTTAATAGTGGAAAAGCCACTGGCAATAGTTTTACTGGGGGTAGGTGTGTATTTTTTCCACAATGACTGCTCTGAAATTAGGATGAGAAATTGGAAGCTCAAACTGTTTTGGAGATTTCTTGGAAAAACACACGGGGTTTTGAGACATTTATTTTGTGTGATGTGATTAGTGTATGCTGGGTGCATTATGGAGGTGACTCATTCGTTGTTGGGTGCAGGGGGGTGAAAGAGAAATGAGGTGTTTGCCATATCCTTGTATAAAGCTTTGAGCTTTCTTTACTAAACTCTCTGCAGGATTCTTGTTTTAACTTTTCATAAAACCCTTATCCTATTCTCAGTATAATTATGATGTTACTCACAGAGGAAGACGTTTTACCATCTGAGCAGCCAGCATGGAATGAGGACTAGAGGGGACATGAATAAAAAACAAAGTAAAGAGAGGTGGAAGGCAAAAGGAACAATAATTAAAATCAGAACTTTTAATATATTGCAATCTATGGTTATTTGGGGTTGTATAAATACTTTCCTACCATGCAGTCATTTAGATATTATCCTTACAGAAATCTATTTAGTCAGATAAATCAACAGGCACAAGAGTATGGTTCAGGGTTTTTTTTAATTCTGTTAATTCTCCCATAGTAAGTATGCACTAACATTCTTGGTTCTAATTGGATATTTGTTTACACAGAGTATGAAATCATACATCTTAATTTAATTTTTGACTATGACAGTGATCAACTTCTTGCTCACTAAAATGCACCAGGCACAGAAAACTGTGGAGATAGGACTCTCTCCAGAGGGGAGACCATTTGAATGCTGACTTTGGTGGCATAACATTACATGGATCCATTCTAATGGTTCTCCTTCCTCATCAGAGCAGTTAATTGATTCACGTGCAGTTTTGCTGTCAAAAGTAGTGTTTTGCTTTCAAAATATTTAAACGGGACTTCCTGCATGTGCCTTCTGTTGTTTTCCCGCAGCGCAGTGGAGGATGGTTAGCGAGCACGGGTGGCTCAGCTGCCCCCACTGGCCCGGGCTCCAGGTGTGCGGGCTGTGTCCCGCCCGGGAGGGGCTCTTGCCAGAGGATTCTCTCCTGGTACAGGATGCGAGAGGGAAGGAATCGACCACCTTCGGTGCTGGAGCCCACTCTGAGCTTGGCAGGCAAAGGTAAGGCAGCCTGAAAAAACATGAATGTATGTGCTTGGCTTTTACTTTTGAAGTGAGGCCTTTGAACGTAAAGTTTCAGAGTTACAGTGAGTATGAACCCAAGGTGAATTCGTCTCTGAGAGTAAAGCTGTAGAAAATAGTGGGGGAGGGGGGGGGGGGGTGGGCGTGTGAAGAGTCCTTGAGCTGTCTTTATTTGACTTTCGTCAGAAATAGTTTATTAAGCCTAATTTGAAAGGCTGCATGGACAGATCTTGCAGATGCTGAAATGGAGGGATTGCTTTAGCCAACATATGGAAAATATTTACAGACCTTACACAATGGTGATATATAAGAGTAAACAGAATGTCAGATAAGCCCTACATTCCTTTATTTTCACTTAAGACTCAGGAAAAAATGTATGCTTCTTTGCTAGCAGGGAGAGAGGAGGGCATGTTGGAGGGCAAACTGATCTGGAGAAAAATGTGCATGTTAAGCACAGTGAAATATCAGCTTTAAAATCCTCAAATAATTTCTATGTCACAATATCTCTTCTGAAGTCTGTGCAAAGGCTGATTTTTGTGGACTAGGAGCTTAGGTTATGGCTCAATTTTCTGTCCACCTCCATTTAACTTGCAATAAGAAGCTAAAATATCACAATTACTCTGATCGTGCTCATGGTGGGGCTGGGAGTCGGGGCTGTGTCTGTGCCAGCTGGGGAGGGGGACAAGCCAGCCCCTAGGGCAAGTTAAGGCTGTTCCTCCTTTCCTCGGCCACCAAAGTAGTAGGCAAGGATTTCTCATGGAAGCACAGTCTGGGAGACTGAAGGCAGAGGGTCTCACAGTGCGGCAGCACCGAGCGGAGCTCGGCCCTTACCCCGGAGCTGGGAGCCTAAGGCAGGGCTCGGACCCTGAGCTTGTCTTCCCAGAGCTGAGCTCAGCTGCTTGGGCTCAGGCGCGGCTACATTTCCCTGTGGTTTTATACTGTTTCAGTGTTTGTACTGCATAAATCTGTATTTGCCTGCTCCTCAAGCTCCTCGGGACTCCCTGGGAGCATCGCACCGGAACAGCGCTGTGCCCCGGTGCCTGAGCAGCGGCCGGCCCGGGGTCAGTGCTCAGGCGGGAAAGGCAGGAGCAGGCTGACAGCTCCAATGGGATGAGGCACAGCTGCTGCTGACCGTGCTGCCAGCCAGCAGCCAAAGCAATTCCCGCAAACGTGGCCTTGGGTTGACAGAGTTTTGCTGTAGATTTATTAGTATGGAGTCCTATGCAAATAGTTTCTTATCCTCTTCAGTAGTGAATGGACAAGTGATTCCTATCCTGTCCTGTCCTGTCCTGTCCTATCCATCTGAAATTTAATACATTGCTAGCTAGGTGCGGGGAAAAATGCAAGTATGCTTTGACCAAGTATGCTTCTAAAGTGGAGATCTTAAGAAATGTTAGCTTGTGCAAAATACTGGTGGTTTGAAACAATGACATTTTTAAATGTTTCTGACCTAAGAACTTTCTTTGACTTTTGCTGTTGTTTCTTTTGGATGTGCTTAGTTGTTTATCTAAGCAACTCTGGTCATTAAATGAGGTATCAAGAGACAAGGTAAGCAAAGGAAAGAAATTAATACAGGCAAATACAAATAAGTTCTGCCATAGCAAGTAAATTTCTTTCATTTTGAAATTCTGAGACTATTTTTATATGTATTGATTCAGTAAAAGTTTGCATGTTTCTAAAAAGAACAGGATTGAGAATACTTAACAATACTGAAATGCTTAGGAACTACCTAAGATTTGTTAGTTTTGGCAAAAGCAGTCTAATGTCATCATGTTTGAAAAAGGAGGACAGTGGCAAAGGGTAATTCAAGTGCAGCATAAACTTGGTTAATTTACAGCACAAGCTTGCTTTTAATAAAAAGAGGAGAATTGGTACACAGTGTTGGCAGAAAGCCTGAGGCAAAACCAGATTTAGCTGTGGATATAAATTAGGAAGAACAGCCAATGTTTGCCATTGCTACATTTACTTTTTGTTGCTTAACCTTTTCAAGATTACTAAATCTGTATGTTGGGTTGGTTTTTCTGCAATTTTGCTTGTTTGGGGTTTTTTTAAAAGCTAGTCTGTAACTGTGTCTGAGGTGCTTTTTATACGCTGTGGTGTCCTGGTGTGCTCTAAGTTCCACTGACAAACACACACCAGGTCACTTGCTGCTTGGTGCTCGCTCGTGTCAGTGTTGGGTCCAATAAGAACCAGCTGTGAATGCATCTGAGCTGTCTCTGATATAGTTCCAAGTCTGGAAAAACTAATTCCTGCCTTTCTTTGCAGACAGTGTTGTGCAATGGCCTGAGCTCACTAAATTCTTCTGTTGTTCAACAGCAAGTAACCTAGGTACCACATCTGCTTGTTGAGGTGATAGATGATTGGGAGATTTTTCCACCTTAAGCTCTGTTTATACCCACTCACCCTTTTATGCTGATGGGATTACAAGAAATCAGTACAACCATTACATCTTGGCCATACTATTTTGCCAGCTAAGTGGACCTGAAAGACACTGGTCTTTGGCAGAACTCCAAGAATCAGGTCAATTCTGTTGCTGCTGTATACACAAAACCACTGTTTGGGAGTTTCTGTTAGCTGCTTAGAAAGTGCTTTGAGGAAACATTTTATAGGAAAGATGTGAAATGGTACCATTTCACTAAGGTGGCTAATTAGGAAACCATATGGAAAATCAAATGATAAAGCAAGAAAAACACTCCAGGCACTTTGGTATGTGGTATTGTAATGTTTCCTGAAAGGGGTGAGCTTGGCTAGCAAGATTTCCATCATTATCCCTTTCCTCTTCTGCCCACTACATCCCTTGGTTCTGTAGTGCTCTTGCAGGTGTTGTTTGTTGCAAAATACATCTAATCCCCAAGGAATCTTGATGAGTTCTCAACATAAAATAAACTATTTTTTGTGCCAACTGATGTCTATTTCTACTTTTGCAGTGAGAAGTTTGCTGTGGTTTTTCTTCAAGAGGTTTTTACCATCTGCCTTAATAATTTTAGTGTTTACAGGTCTGCAGTTGTTGACAGCATTAGCTGTGTTGTTTGTTCTCTTTGCTTCTGCAAGTAGTCTGACATTACACAGAAACACCATCTCAGCCACTTTCCTGGTTTAGTATTCCAGCAAGCAATGTAGTTTTCCAGGGCAGTTTATTTTCTCCAGCTGTACTGCAAGGGTCCAAAATGAGGACTGAAAGATGGAATCAGTTAATGCTATCATCATTTTTATTTGTGCTTTATCTTCATAAAATACTAATGTTAAGATAAGAAAATGGCCACAAATCTAATTTACAACAGCACTGTACTTACAACTTGCAGTGTTAATAGCCTGCTAGCTGGTCAATATTTGTAAGCAAATGGATATTCTAATTTCTCATCTCCTTTCCAGTAAATACAGCCTATATTCAGGGCCAGGATAATCAGCTCCCTGAGTTGGTGGAACTGCCTAAGACTTCCATGGACTACATGCTCACAGCTCAGGACTAGCTTGGGTTTGACAAGACTAATTATCAAAGTGAAAAAGCAGTAAGGATCAGTTCTTGAAAGTGCTCCAGTGATCTTAGGGGATGTAGCCTAGTTACAGTTAGGATAAAATGTAGAAAAAGCCAAGGACTACAACTGGTGTGGAGGCAAAAAGTAGTTACAAAATGGAGGGGTGGCCTGTTCAAGGACTTGGCAGTTTAGGAAATGACTGTTGAATGTGGAGAAAGGTTCTGTCCATGCCTGATGTTATACTTGGGTTTAGTGTTAACAGAGAGATGGAGCCTCAGTAAACGTTGACCCAAATCAGAACCTGAATCGTTGTTCCTGGCCTGAGCCCAAGACCCCCCAGTTATGGGCCAGGGGAATGAGCTGCCAGGGATCTAATATTTGCACAGCCTACTCTTCCCTCCCTTAGGTCCTTGCTCCACCTGGAGGTTCTAACCCTAGGAGTTGTTCTTTACCTTGACACTAACCCCAGAAGTTGGCTGATCAGTATAAAACATTGCCCAATTATGCCCCAGACAAATACTTCAGTGCTTACTAATTTTGTGTGGCTGATCTATTATTCTGGTTACCCTTTTGCATTCTGTCCCTGCTTGGAGCTCTATCTCTCTCCCAATCCTAGGAATGGGCTGAACCTCAACTTGTGGCCACCAGACATGACCCAGAGGCCAAGGGTGAAATCCTTGTACAGCCACCCTCCTGTTCTGGCTGCCCTTTTTCATCCCACAGTAGTCAGAGCTGTTCTTTTGAGGTAATGAGCAGGCTGGGTGGTGATCATCCAGCCCTCATTACATCATGTTCCTAAGAACAAGTATATTACAATGAGAAGAGAAGAAATGCTTTTTCTCCAGGCCTATTCTGCTTGGCAGACAGCTTCTATACTGGTCTGTACTGAGGCTTGCAGGAGCTACCTCCTGACAGCCTTCCCCAAAACCTCCCTGTCAGGGTCACAGTCTGTTCTTCTCGAAAGTTGGCCTCTCTGGTGTGACAGTTTGGAATGTCCTTTCTCCAAGCTCACATTTTCAGACTGTTGTTCTGTGTTCAACAACTTCATTTTATATGTAGCCTTGAATAAATGATTACTAACTCAAGCCACTCAGCTGGGGACCAAAGAACTGTCAAGCCCATGGAAACATGCTAACAAATGCAATGCTGACCAAATGTCTAGTACATCGTGTCACATTTTTGAGAAATGTCACAAGGTAAAATATTCATTCTTTGGCAAGGGGAGGTCTCAACTAGGAGGTGCCAAAGGAATTCACAAGGCTTTGGAAATCTCTACGTATCCCTCTCTCTAGGGAAAGAGAACTTGAACATGATTTCCTTGACTGTTTACATCTGAAAATGAAAGCTGGAAACCTGACAAGGACACACAAATTTCAACACAGTTTGTTGCCACAATTAGCACTCTGTAGATTATTGATTCTGAAGCTATTGATCTTGTTCTCAAGGGTCTGTTTTGTAATTTATAGGGTTTGCATTTTATAATCTAATTGGAATTTTCACGGTTTTTATGCACGTTTGTTTATAAAAATCAAGGCTGTGTACTGAGTTTTTAGTTCTCTGCTGTGCTAACATGGATATGAGCAGGGTGTATTCAACAGTCCAGTCACTGTTAACCCAAGGAGAAGCAGGTAGCCCCTACCTGGTCTTGGATGAAACAACTGAGATCAGTTAAGGTATAGAAGGTCATTAGAACAAATTCTTGTAGTATTTCTGAGATAACAACTGATAAAAATTCTGATGTGAAAGAGTGCACTTTGTTCAGGAATTGTCCCCCACACTGGACTTACTGTACTATCAGTATTATTATTTGATAGTTCAAGACTCTTCCCCTGTGGCTGGTGGTGTGTTTGGTGTAAGCACAGGTGTGTTGCAGCACAGCACTGTCTAAAGAAGCAGTACCTGAATCTTCACCCTCCCCAGATTTACTCTGCCCTGGAAAATAAAGTGGATGACAGGTCTGAGCACCCTTAAGTATATTGTACAGTACTCTACCCATCTCCTTTGTTGTGGGCACTTGAGCATCTAAGAGGGTGCCATAGTCTGTGCATTTCCCAGGCTCTATGTCCTCTTCTGCCTGTGTTTGGGTGGAAAACTGAAAGAATTTTATTTTAAAAACTAAGGAAATGTGGCTTAGAGACATTCAAAATGCACTTTGCTGCAGCTCCTGGGAAGAGTTGTTATAGCAAGAACTGGTGGAGATGAATTACCCCAGGTAACTGGGGAAGGCAGGTTCTTTTGTTTGAATATGCTGTGAATATTTGTCATGTCATTAATAACATGGCATCAATTGCCTCTCATTTGTTTATCCCTAACTGCTTCCCTCAGGCATTCCTGCTCTTAATCAGGCTTATTTTCCCATGCATTCATATGCATTTTTCTCCTGACCTTTCTGTTGTCTTTTTTGCCTTAGTTTCTTCCCATTTTTTAAAAATTTTATTTTCTTCCCATAACACTCCTTTGCTTTTTATCCCCATGCCCTGTTGGCTGTGGCATCCAGTTAATGCTACATTTCAGGCCTTCCAATCACATCTGTTAAAAATCTCATGACTGAGCTGGGTATCATGTACTCAGGTTTGCTGAAGCTTTGTGGTGCAGGGTTTGCAGCAGAAGCTCAGAGAGAGCAAGCTATTCCAGGTACTTCCCCTGCTTCTCTAATGGGTTCTGAATCCCATGTCAAAGTGTATGCAAGAAAAGAGAAGTCACTGTTATTGATTTTGGCTGTCTTCAATTCAGAATGGATTTCTGGTCTCTGATCTGCATAGCAGTTACTATAGGATAATCCAAAGCTGCAAGGACAACTACAAATCTGAGGGTTTTATTGAACAGGTCCCCAAAATTGAAGAGTGCTGATTAAATTACAATAGTTGCCACCATGGACTTCAAACAAACTCTTAATCAGCCTGCCATTTCATACCCCCATTATAGAATAAAAAGTAAAGTCAGGTGCCATTTCTGCTCTGAGGGGTTTCTGTCCACCAAGAAGCTCCAGGCTACTACACAATATGTAAACTCTGTTTATGACAATCACTATTTTGTGTCTTTGTTGATTTATATCCTACTTGAGTGGATAAGGCCTTGTACTAAAATTGACTGGCAGATTGCTGGCTGTCCTTAACCTCTGGTGATACTGAGGATGTTGAACCATTAGCAATGCTGGGAAGAAGTACAAGTTAGCCAGGAACTGGTATTTCATCATGTCACTATGGTGGTATGAGCTCGCTGATAGCCTGCGATGATGGATCAGGACAGTTGGCCTTGGAGAAAGTCTTGCCTGTTTAAGGACTAACATGGGGAGAGGCAAGATAGCTGTCCTGCCTCCAGGCTGTTTCTGTATAAGAGAAACAGACCACTGGACTGTTTTGCCAGTTAGGATGGAAAGTGTGTTTGGTTTATGTCTCATATAAATAATAAAAGTAATAAAAAGGCACAAATACCTCACCGCAAATGAAGCAGTGAGGAACAAATTCAAGAGAAAAACAAGTAACTGACCAAAGCACATTAACCACTCGGACTTAAGTCTGAGCAGTCTGCAATAAAGGGCCTTATTAGACTCTACACTTAATGTGCTCTGTTGATTTAAGCACCTAGGGTTTTTTTTCCTGCTTTTGGCAAAAACAAGAAGTGATGAGGATAATGGTGTTCATGAATGTCCCACACTGGGGAGGAGAAGGGTGCCAGGACTCCTCTTGTTCACTCTTGTCTCTGCCCAGAAGGCCAGTCAGTGCTTGTTCTGTTAGGAGATGCTGGCAGGAGCGTGTTTCCTTGGCAGAAATGCAACCTGTTATACACACAGACACACACATATAAAATAGCACGCAATGTCCTCTTTCCTCAAGCACTGGAAATGAGCAGAATGCTGTTTCCCTGCTCAGACATCCAAGCCTGCCTTCCAGAGAGTGTTGTGCCCGAGTCCCAGCCCACAGCTCTGCCTGCCACTGGCCAGGCTGGGGGCTGGGCTCCCGCAGCTGCAGCCCAGTGCTCTGGCCTCTTGTGAGAGCTCTGTCTCCGAGGGGATTGCTGAGGCCAAGTTCACATTCAAACAGTCTAACTCTTGCCATCTATCAGCCTATATCCTGGCCAGTGGCTTCTGGTGTCTGCTTCTTTGAAATGCAGAACTATTAAATTTGTTTAGCTACTTTATTTAGATCAAATGTAGTTTTATGGTGTCTTGTAGGTATCTGAAGGTTGTTGTCATCTCCTCACACAGTCTTTTGTGAAAGTATTTTTTTGGCAATGGTCAACTTTGTGTTTATGAGGACCAATTAATATTTAGAGGATGCTTGTTTTAAAAAATATTCTTGATATTTAAATATGTGTTTTTCTGCCTGTGTGTGGTTCACAAAGGTCAGCCTTATTCAATGCTGAGGAAAACACCATGGGCACCTTCTGCTGACATAAGCTGCCATTGGCAGAAACATATCAGATATATCAGCAGACAACAGGAGTTCTTAAGTGCTTAGGAAAGATTCTATTAGTTAGTGTACATATTTTAGTTATTACTACATTTCTGACCTTTATTAGATGATTACTTCACACAAGAAAACTCACAGACCAGCCGTGCTGCACCAGTGTGGAGGGTAGGGACAGCTGTCTCCTTGCTCTAGGAAAAAAATTATTAAAACTAAAATGCATTGTTTAAAAGCATTTAGTTACAAAAGAATCTACCTGGGTAATTCCTTGGGAGGGATGACTTTTTGGTCTGCAAAAAGAAGCAAACAATTTTCAAATCCCTTGGTCTGGTGCATGATGCACCAACTGGCTGACACTGCAGGGTGTCCCCCTGTCTGTGGGTGCCAATGGAGAAAAATCTGAGACTGAGCAGTCTATCAGGGTCTGTCTGAAGACATTTTTTCCAGATATCAGGAACTATAATCTTTCCTGGCTTCCTTGAAATGCTGAGTGCTAAAATAAGTATTGTAGATGGAAAAAGTGAAGGAGAACACACAAACAACAGATAAAATGGAGTGGAGGCCCAAATGTCACATTTTAGGTTTCCATCAGAAATAGAACTAGAGTAAGAAAGAGGAAGGTGATACATTAGGAAAAACAGTCAATTATAATAACTTGTGATTACAGATTTTTCTATACAGTTGAGTTTTAATTATAAAATTTAAGTGGCTTGTGACACCCCTTGTAAAGAACGTGCTGCATGTCTAGAGGTCAGCAGAGGTGTTGGGGCTGGATCTCCCCTAGTAAGTGGGGAGGAATATCTGGTGCTGTCTTCTCATGCTTTCTTTGGGAATGTGCTGCTCCAAGAGCATGTTAGATGTGTTAGCCCTGAGAACCCTGCACAGGCTAACTTCTCCCTTCTCTTCAAAATCTCTTGGAGAGTGTGTGTCAAGGTGGATATGATCATGTTGTAATTCTTAATTCTGTGGGATCTGTGCCAGAATACTGCAGGGACACCTCCAGTTATATCCCAGAATTTTGAAAAACTTTGAAAAGAAAAAAAAAAAAAAAGTGAAAAATAGAACCCTACAGTATCTCAGAGGAGCCTGTTTAAGCAAAAGTATTCCAACTGAAATGAGGCCTGGAAATGCACAAGCTATTGAGTCACCTTCTATCCTGCCTTTCCCTCTCTTTTACCACAGCACATTTCCCTCATGTGTGAAGGCACTCTGTCAGCACTTCATTGCAATTAGCTTGGTTGCACTGGAAATGGCTTTTAACGAGGCAGCTTAATCCTGCCCGGTCTCAGGAGTGCAACTGACAACGAGGAGTTGTGTGCAGGAGATGCAAAGATACGGAGTTTGCAGGGAAGTGTGAGCACTGTGTAAATAATCCTGAGGATCTGATGCCTGTGTTCTGGATATTGATTCATGCTAGAAGTTTAATTTGAAGTGATCAGGGAAAGAAAGTTATCAATGGCTTGAATCTGATGGTTGCTGAATGCTCTCAGTTCCCTATGGAGCTCGAAAAGTTGATGCCTGTTGCTTGTTACTGTTCCTGTCTTTATTCAGTATTCTCCTGTGAGGTATTATTTTATCATTATTTATGGGCATGTTTTTTGTCTGGGATGTTAACTGAAACCTTTTTTATAAACAAGACATGCATGCATGATAAGCATGGAGGTTGCGTACTCACAAAGGCTAGAGGGAATTTTAAACAGAGCAACAGAGGAATCAGCAGTGCAACGGCTGCCCTGGACTAAAATGCCATTGGGTAGGGACAGACTCTTGTGCATGCAAGGCAGCTGTCCTGGGGAATCTGATGTTTGCTTAAATTGATTTTTGGGGAAAAAAATTGTTTCTTGGGAAAGAAAGTGTTTGTCAGTATGAGACTATCAGTCCATACTGAGGAAAAATTGAGGGAAAAAAATTATGCTTTTTTCCCTTTAAGGGAAAGCAAATTTATTTTCAAAAGCAGAATCAAGTTCTGAAAGCAGGATTGTGCTCCTTGGGACTGTATTTTTCACACCCCTTGGTTGCACCAAGATGTCCAAAATGTTAAAGGGTTCTCAGTCTGACATTGCTAATGCTAGTAAGAACAGAATGCAACTCTTCTCTCATTGAAAGCCTCTTTTGGTAGCCTTGTGCAAAGCTCTCTAAAGCCAGTGGAAATGTTCCAGTTAACCTCAGTGAGCACTGAGACAGGTCATAATAAATCACATCTGTCCTAGTCACCTGTGGATGTGCAGTGGAATGTGCTTAAACTGTGCAGCATAGTTCAGGAGTTTATATAATATGTAACATCCTTCTTGTAAGTAGTGGAACATAATGCAATCCTTTTTAAAAAACATAAAAAGACCCTCAAATCTCACCAACACACAACAAAAAAACCATACCACAACCAAAAAAAAAAAAAAAAATAATCCCAGCAAACAATCGTACAACTCCACCGCCACTAAAACAAAACAAAAAACAACCACCAAAAAAAAACCCCCAAAACAACAAAACCAACCAACCAAACAAAAAAAGCCCAACTCCAAAACACCCAAAATATTGAAGGCAAATTCTGAAAATCTGCTTCTGAGAAACTCATTTATTGTGTGAAAACCAGAGTCCAAAATCAGTCCAGAGAAGTTCTATGACGTAAAAAGAAAACAGAATTTCCTGCTGTAATACAGCAGATGAGGAGGCTGTGAGCCACTGGATTTGGAAAGAACAGGTATATGAGCAAATGGATTACAAGTGCTTTACAGACTTGCTCTCTTCAGTGTCCTCAGGCTGAAGCCACCTCTCTGGGCAATAAAGATATATGACTCCTGTGGCCAAGAGGGGTAAAAAGCATCTGGCCTGGTATTTTACTTCTTCAACCTTCACATTTTAAAACATGGTGCCTTGTCCTTGGAAAATTTTTTTCAGTATCTTTAATATTTCAGACCTGTGGTGCAGAGATCCATTTCCTAAGATGCCTGTGACTAGCTGCTGATTAAATCCCCGTCAGAAGGATGTCATCAGTCATCATTAGAGTCATCTATTTTTTAACTCCTTTGAGGTTATTCTGGTGATTCTGGCAGCTAAGGAATCTGAGGGGGCAGAGGAGGACCAGCACCCCTCTTCTTTCAGCAGGATCTGAGCTCCAATCTTGCTTGTTGGCTGTGATATCCCCTTCCTCTGGATCCTTGTTTTACTTCCTAATGCTGCTGGTCTTCTAAGACCTTTCTCCCAAGTGCTGCAGATGCCCACTGACAACTTAGTCTTTTTAAAGGCTCTTTGCATGCTTTTTCTATGCTGCAGTGGAAAACCTCACTACATTAATGACAAGATCATTTTCATAAACAAGCACATTTTCCTTACAAGCCTCTGCTGGGAGAGGGTGAGAGTTTGTATTTTCTTCAGCTGTTAGAGATGGCTTTTAAGTCTTTTTTCTTAAATAGCTTGATTTATTTTGGTTGTCAGAAATTTACACATTCAGAGCTCTGGTAATATGTACAAATATTTACAGATGGTAACAACAGTTGGAATAATGCCTGAACAGCCTTCTTCACAGCAGTTCGCAAGGTGTCCAGAAAGAACTGAAACTACAAGAGGGAATGCTAGACACAAGCAACAAGAGACAAACAGCTTATTCAGTGGAAATGGCTAATCTCCATTGTGATTTTGAATTTGCTTTCTCCATCTTATTAGTCTACATTACTGGAAAGAAGTGTTATCAAAACTAACTTTCTTAGTTACTTTCTTAGTTACTTCACTTTTAACAGAGCCTTTTGCAGAGCAATTTCTTATATGCTCAGGATTAGAGCTCATGGTTTGAGAAGGGTTAATGTTTGATATCTTGCCTCATATTTTGTGAGCTTTCAATGAAATAAAATGGACATTTGTATGTAGCTGGTGAGGCAGCTTCTCTCCAGAGCTAAGAAGGGATGGGCTTCTACACATGGTATGTTTTCCACAAGAAAGAAACAGGATTACTCTAAAGAATCTACCTCTTCTATTAAGATACATAAGGAAATTGGCAAAATTTCCTAGTCTAAAGCAGGTCCTCTTTTGTTGTGGTGCACTCCAGTCTCCCCTCCCTTCCCGGACCTTTGGTATACCCTAGCTGTCAACCCAACCTCCCCTACTTGTCTGTCAAGGACAATCCCTACCCCTTGGTCTAAAAAGTTCTTGCGTGTTCAGTAGGGGATTGGCCCTGAGAGCTTGTGTCCACCCCTCTATGTACCCCATTGGTTTTCACCCCTTGTTCCACCCCCTGCAATCCCCACCCCACCCCAATCCTATTGGACCCTACTCTGTACTCCCTGTGTTCCACCCCCGCGTAGAAGCTGCTGCGCAGCAGCTGTCCCTGCACTTTGCCCCTGATCCCTTCAGCTACAGTGAAAGCTGGTACCTCAGTCTCAGGGAGTCTCCTCTGCGTCCTTTACTGGTGTCCTGTGGGTTGTGATCAAGGACCCTAGGGAGGTGTTGGTGCCTCGCAGGGTGTGAGCACCCCACAGAACCGACCGGTAACAACACTCTTCCTCATCTCTTGTAAGTCATCAGTTGCAGACGCCAGCACAGTGTCTGGACCAGTTCCTATGGGGCTTGGGTCATGGCAACAGTGATGCTTCCATCAGATGAGAGACTCTGGTTCTGAGACTGGGGAAGACTTGCCCTCGTGTTAGTTCCTGCCTTTGTGTCAGAACTGTTCATGTATGTGGCTGTAAAGCAGACCACAATGGAGGAACATGCACGGGTGAAAACTAAATGTTTGGGACAGAAGGAAGGGGAGGAAAATTATTTTTCACCCAGATCATCTCCCTCATTTATCTCATGGTTGCATGTTAATCCTACTGAAAAAGAAGAGAATGTAAAATTGGCTCGTGTGACAGCAGCCTGCACTCAGGTCAGCATGAGGCAAGTGTAAAACCACTGCCCAAACCCCAGTCTGTACAGCTCTCACATTTGGCAGGAGAATCAGGCACAGTCCTCCACAGCCTTTGTTTTGCCATTTTAAGCATCTGGTTTAGTCAAAAACAGTGAATGAAAAGTTGTAACTATGAAGAGTATGTGGTACGGAATTCATGCAAAATATTGATATTCAAAACAGTTTTAAATCTCTTTAGAGTTTAATGTACTCTGAGTCCATAATTGTATTTTGATCTGATTAGAACGTGTCCACAAAAACCTTGAGATGCCGCAAATGCTACTTGACTGTTAAGTTCAGCTTTCAAGGCCTTGTCCCTTTACCTTCCTGCAGATGAAATTGTGAGCAGATACTAACAGGAGCCTGAAAGCTTCAACCTGAATGACTCCTGGAAAAATAATATCTCTTTCTAGAAGCTGTAATGAGCTTCCTAAACGGGCTTCGTAGAACTAGGTCGTCCAGTTCTTCAGGAGAAAAGTACTTGGAACGTGGAGATGGCCGGATTACGAAGTCTGTTATTTATTCAAAATGTATTGCAGCATGACTGACCTAACTTCCATCTATTTAAAATTCCTCAGGAAAAGTCAAGCTGAATGTGTTAATGGCTGGAGTGGTGCTTTGTAGCCATGCCCAAGAGCAGGGCGCAGCAGGGACGGTGCTGTGTGGTAGGAGCTGGGGCTGGCCTGTGAATGCTGTCAGGGCAGCACAGCCTGCCCAGGGACCACTGACGGGTAAGCCCCAGGAGACAGAGTGCAGCCAGCTCTGCAGGGTGTGGGATGGTGCCTCGCTGCCGTGCTCCCTGCAGCACCAGAGCCACTCTCCTTTGATTCTGATGAGTGCAATTGCTTTAAGACACTGCATTAGGTAATGTGCCAAGGTGTGCTTCAATGTCAGAGCAAAGAACAGAAATCACAGCTGCTAAAAAGCTTTCAGAGATAACACCCCCCCACACCCCCCACCTCCTGCCTCTAAAGCAAGGCTTGCTTGGGAATGAAACCAGCATCTAGTGATGAAGCAAGAGGTGACCATGCTGTTCCCCATGTAGCACTTGATGACAAGTTGCTGAGAGTGATTTCAGCTCTAAGATGTCTGTACAAAAGTTTTTTTTTGAAGATCCCTGGCCACTTTTGCTGGCAAATCCAGTCTTAATCAAGTTATGAGAAGTATTACTTTACCTAAAGATGTCAAAAAACTGTGTAGTTAAAACAAAATGATGGAAGAATAAGTTATGGCAAATAACCATGTTAAATGAGGGTCAGGTTGCTCTCTTAATCAAATAACTTTGCCAAATATTTACTAAAATAGGACAGACTCTTGTAAAAGTATAAATAGTTTGTTAGTTATTTAAATAAAAGATTCTTACAAGCCTTATTTGGTATGATTCTTTGATAGTGTTTATGAGGAGGGTTTTAATAGCAGGATTTCCATTGTGATTTTTCACTCGTGAAAAGTAATTTTTTTTTTCCTGGCAAAGTAGATTTTTCCCTATAAAAATCTGATAGAAAATCTACTACTTCTTAAATTATGAGATTGTAAACACTCCATACATGAGCTATACCACTAAATTAATATTTGATTTAGAGTGTTGCCATTTGTGGGTTTTGATTAGATATTTTGTTGCTGTTTTGCAATCAGCAAGTTCTGAACCCCTGATAAGGAAGTAGCTGAATATGCATGGAGGAGGGGGACTGTTCTGGAAGAGAAATCTTACAGTCTTTTGCCCAAACATGTTCTTTGTGCATGCTTGTATTTGCAGAACAGGGTATGTTCAGAACAGCTAAGACATATAGTTTTAAAATGTAATATTAGAGAATATACCTAAGATAATGCAACATGAATACTGAGAGTAAATGTGAACATTTTCAGTCTCCCTGATCTTGTAGAGTTGTCTTGCTCCATCCTGTTATGTACAATTCACAACATTCCTTAAAAAGAACACTACAGAAAGGAGTTAGAAGATACAAATTACTCTCTAATACTAGGGAAGTCCTACATAAGGAAATTTAAGAATTTTAGGAAGTGAAAAGTAAAGTATAATTGCATATTGGGCACTTCTCTAATATGTGGGAAAGAGCATAATTATTTGATTCAGTTTTGGTGCCATAGGTGTTAGTACCACACATCCAGTGTATTTACAAATGGGATGAGGATGGGAAAGTGTTAAAAAACCTAGTGTGAACAGATAAATCAGAAAGTATCCCTGGTGAAAAGATTAGGCAATGACTGCTCACCAGGTTATCCTGAATCATCTTGGTTATCATGTGTCTAGTATATGTCAAGTTTTGGTGGCAAACACAGTCCAGCTTAGCCAAATTAGGGACCCTTAGGACAAATGTCACATGAAAAAGGTTGTGCTGTGTTAGAGATTAAAACAAAGATTCAGCAGTATTTTCACCCAGTCTGTGTATGAAAACCAATTTGGCCTGAAGTTTTGAAGGCTGAACTCTGGCTCCAGATTTGAAAATAGTGTTATGTTGATACATAATTTTTGCTGCTATTTTTAGTATTCTGATTGTGTAACCTGTAGATGTGATGGTGAGTGTTTATATGGATCATATCTTTGGCTTTGGTGGAAGTGGCTGTGAATTTTGCCAACATTTTCAGCTTCTACTTTCTCGTTTTCCTCTTTTTGTCCAACATTTCTCAAGGCATCTATTGAAGTTGGGTGCGTATTGTACTGAGGCACAGTCACAAGTATAGAAGCATTCATTACTTTCTGGATGTGAAAATGGCCTGCTTTGAAGTGATTTCAACCCCACAGTAATAGCTGGAACTGTTGGAAATCATTGATTCCAAGAAAGGGTTGAGCCTGGTGTTTTCCAGGCAAAGTGAGAAAACCAACCAGAGTCCCAGCTGCCAGCCACCAGAAGCTAGAACCATGAAAAACCATGTTTTTTTCCACCAAGCTAGAACCATGAGCAGGGGGCTGCTCACCTTATTTCACAGAGGCTCCATCCTGACCTTCTGTCTGTCTGCACATCATAGCGAGTAATAAGATATAAAATTATTTTCAGTTCAAGATCAGTTCCATCCATACAACCATAAAAATGTGGTGTATACTTCATTCTCTGCAGTCACCCAAGAGGAAAATGAAGCTAGCTAAGACCTAGGCTGCCATCTAACTCTAAGCATAATACTCTATAATATTGTTTCAAAAGTCTGGAAGTATTCCAGCTATGTGATCAGAGATATTTGAGTCCAAATGATACCTAAGCAAGTGAGTCAATAAAGAGATTAATCATAGATGAAGCAACGAAAAAACATGTCAACTGAAAGAGGACCAGTAGAAAATGGAAACAAAACATAAAGAGTGCAAAACCATAGCAACAGTCAGTGTTGCTGGCTACAATAGGCTTGTGTTAACTAGAAATAGAACAAAGTAATGCAAGGGATTGGAAAATAAAAGATAAAGGCAGTTTCAGTATTTTCTATTGTAAACCATGCCATTTATGGAGTAATAAAGCAGAAAGCAGTACAGTTTAAACAAACACTGTAAAAAAAGGGAATTGATAATTCTGTGAATGAAATGCATTCTACATTTTAAACTATTCAATTAGAGAAAATTCAAAGTGTTTGCAGTTTTTTTCCTTAAAGAAAATACTGCTGATGCAAGCAGATTGTGATTCACCTTTTCTGTGAAACATCTGCAAAATAAGCAGCCATGGTTAAATCAGTCTTTAATTGTTTATATGAAAGCAATTTCAGTGCTAAAGCATTGTGAAATATAATGGCAAAGTGAGATGTCTTTTTCAGAAAAAGAGAAATAAGCAATAGTACCAAAATTGTAATACTTGAAAAATTAGGAAAAAAACAACAAACCTGAAAATAGACACCAGAAAAGAAAGTGAACAGCGGGATTTTGCATTTCTGTTAATGTGTTTTGAGGGGTTGGGAGTTTGCCAGTACAGTATAAAAGGTGGCTCCACTTCAGGAGATTTTAAAGCCTGGATATGTTTTATACCTGTAAGAATTCTCAAAGAGTTGAGGGTGAGTTTGTGGAAATCCAGCTGCGTGTTGATGCTGTGCCTCAGGCTTTCTGCTCCCAGGTTTCCTAATATGCCTGCAGGTAGATTTCTTGTTATTTTATGTGTACTTTTATACATACTAGTAGAGGTAGTCCCCTTGTGGGCAAGAAATCTGGGTCTGTCTTACAGGCCATCTATTAACAAATCTTAGAGGTTTCTACTCTTTAGCAGTTTTGGTAGAAAAAAGTGGTTTTGTGGATAAATAAGAGATAGGTGTACAAACAGTACAATCACTAAAACCTCCTTACTGCTGGAGATCAGACCAAAACCCAAGGCCTACTAGGTAATATGCAAGGAGAAATGTATCAGTTGTTTAACTGAAGGGTGTGTTGAGTGAAAGAACATGCTGGATGAGGGAATAAACAGCTGGGACTCATTTGATTGTAACACTCAAAGCACCAGACAGTAGTGTCAGAATTTCTGCAAAGCCAAGGAATCCTCAAGAGAAAATGTTCATCTGCTGACTTGAATGGAATAGTGGGAAGAATAGCATCAGCCAAATTACTTTAACCTAGCTTTGCTCCAGTGAATACTATTTGATGAGGCAAATTCTAGAATATTCACTATAAACAAATTGTTTGCACAGCATCAATTCTTATCTTTTCTTAGTGTTCTGCACCCAGTGTTCCTCTGGACACAAATGAAAATATTTGGTGGGGACATAATATGTTTTAAGAAAAGATTCCGGAAAGACACAAAAGCAGCATGCTAAAACTGGTGTTATGTTTTTGGAATTGAGACAGAGCTTCCATTTTTTATCTTCTTTTTTTATTATTTTTTTTATTTTTTTATTTTATAGATAGATATCATTGGTACTGGGAAAGTACAGAGATGGGAAAGCCTGAAACAAACAGGAAAAGTTGAGCAACTCTAGTCATGCTAGTGCCCTGCAATGGAGGAGATGCTTCTTGCATGTTTACTTTTATGTGGAATGTTTTGCATAATAATGTAGGCAAAACTGTTTTGCTATCTTTTCAAAGGTGAGGATGGGAAGGTGAGCTGGTGTTAAACCACCTTGGCAGTGTTGTTATTTTATCCAAAAATCAAACTTTTAATCAGCTATTTCTGATCTGAACTTCAGACATCAGCACCAACACAGCTGCAGTTGTACAACCAGTAAAAGAAAAATTTTCAGAAAAATATGATTTCAAAAGCATTGAGTAGAGCAGAAGAGAAAATTTGTATTTTTAAAAATTGTAAACAAGGGAACCATACAACTGTGGTCGTGTATGTTCTCTCTACATGCATAGAGGGGATTTTGATGTATCCTTTTCAATGGCTGTGTGTTATCCATGAATTTGGATTAAATGAGCTTGAAAATATACTTCGATACATTTTCTCTTCTAGCAAGGCCTATCAGAAAAAATTCATGTCTCTCCCACAGCCTAGCCCCTTCATCCCCCTGTGCTCTCCTGGTGTTGATTATCCCCCAGCTGGTGCCCCTGCAGTGGTGTGATGATCTGCCTGGGGGGCACAGGGGGATGCTCCCTTGTTTCAGTGGTTCACTCTGCAGCAAGGTTAAAAAAGCAGCTGTGCCAGAGTGGGGGGGGGGGGCGGGGGGGAGGGCAG
>VZUI01097553.1:0-35293 GCA_013401135.1 Cettia cetti
AAAAGAAAAGAAAAGAAAAGAAAAGAAAAGAAAAGAAAAGAAAAGAAAAGAAAAGAAAAGAAAAGAAAAGAAAAGAAACATGCGAAGGAAAATAGAAGGGAAAACAAAAGAAAATAAAAGAATGAAAATAAAAGAGTAAAATAAAAATAAATAAAGTAGATTATACTAGACTAAAGTAACACAAAATAAAATAAATGTAATTTATTATTGAATCTAGGACCAAGAGATGGGTTTTGCAGGTCAGACAGATCCTAAAAATATAATATTAAGATTTAAGGCTGATTTGGGCCAGGTCTAACCCAAAATTGACGCTCCTTCCCCTCCTCCGGCCTATTGCAATGATAAGCTTCAATTCCAATCAGCAAAATAATCAATAAAATAATCAGAAAAATAGTAATCAAAATTTAGAGGAAATGACAGAGAAAGCCCAAGGTGATCCCAGAGTGTTTCTGGGGTAATTTTTTGTCTAAATAATTAAATTTAATGACATTAATTCAGATTCACAAGGGGAAGCCCAGAGTCAGGAAGACAAAGACATAAAATAAGGATGGGTAGAGGGAGAAAAGTGTAATAATTTTAATTTGAAAGACAAGAATTATGCAAAAAAGCTCCTGCAATGTGGATGTATTTTAGGAAAAATCTGGGAAGCAACAATGATCATTTTTATTCCAGGATACTCCTGGTAATTACTGCTAATGGAATTAGATGAAAAAAATTGTTTTAGGCAAATACTGTGGTTTGACATAAAACTAATGAAAATAATGTTTAAAAAGGGTGATTTAAAATAAATTATTTTATTGAATTTTAATTGAGGGAAGGAGGGGGAAGGGGAGAAGTGAATTCTCCCAGCCCCATCTGTGCTCCCTTAGCCACTGTGGCTTCACTCATCCCCTGGGATCATCATTCCCTGGATGCAGCCACATCCCTGTGACTGCAAAACTGCTTAACCACTCACTTGGGAATTAAATCAGAATATTTCCTTTCCCTTTGATTTTCTATTACATGGCTTCAAATATGTAATTAAAGAGCAGAACAATATTATTGATGATTTTCTAAAATGTGAGTTAAATAACAACTGGAGTTAAATAAACCCTGGGAGTCAGCAGCTCTTCGAGGTGAAATTTTCTCCTTGAAAATTAATTAATTTTGTACATTTTCCAGTAAAACACAGCACAGAAACTGGGAAGGAGAATGAGATCTGTCCCTGCTTTTTATCACTGTGGGAGGAGTTGGCAGTGCCAGTCCCATCCCAATCCCGATGCCAGTGATTCCATTGGCACTGCTGGGAATAACTTTATTTAACATTAGAATTCACGGGTCTATTTTGTATAAAATATTTTTTAATAGGAAAAAAAACAGAGAAAATCAATCCCCTTCACCCTGCTGGAGTTTCAGAGGAAATTCCATGTTCCCACTTAAGAGCATCCACAAGAGAAAATGGAGGGAGAAATCCTTGTTTCCAATCTAAAAGTAATTCCAAAGTGGTGTTGCCTCCCCTCAGCTGAGTGGGATGGATGGGAGGGATGGGATGGGATGGGATGGGATGGGATGGGATGGGATGGGATGGGATGGGATGGGATGGGATGCATATGCTGCCTTTGGGATTCACTGGGAAATTGTATTTACTCGAAAACAGTTGACCAGAAAATTTTATATTTCCATCGATCATCCCAAGAAACCGAGAACAGACCGAGCGCCAGATCCAGGGAAGTGTGTGGGATGCTGTGGGGAATTACATCGGCTTCTGGCAGGATCGGGAGGCTGAGGAAAAGCAGGGACTCGCCTCCAGATGGCAGGAGGGAGGCTTGGATCTCCTGCGAGCTGTGGCGAAACCTCTGCTCGCCCAAGATGTGCGCGGGGCTGGTACCACCCGACAGCCTGGGGTCAGCAACCGCAAATCCCAGTGTTAAAATACCCCAAATCCCAGTGTCAGCACCCCCAAATCCCAGTAATAATATTACCCAAATCCCAATGTCAGCACCCCCAAATTCCAGCGTTAAAAGCCCCCAAATCCCAGTGTCAGCATGCCCAAATCCCTGCGTTATCACTCTCAAACCCCTGAATCACCATGCCCCAAACCCCAGTGTTAACACCTGAAAATCCCAGTGTTATCACCCCGAAGTCCCTGTATTACCATTCCCAAATCCCAGTGCCAGAACACACAGCTTGGAAAAGCCCCCTGAGATTCCCAGAGCCCAACCTCTCCCAGCACTGCCGGGGCCATCTCTGACCCATGTCACCAAGTGCCACATCCACACGGATTTCAAATCCCTCCAGAGGTGGGAACTCCCCCCCTGCCCTGGGCAGCTGTGCAAGGGCTGGACAACCTTTTTGTTGAAGAATTTTTTCCTAATAGCCAGTCTAAATCTCTGTCCTCTTCCAGGAAACCAGGACCTGGATGCTGATGTTGAATATCAAGCTGTAAAAGGAAGGAGGTTTTGGAAGTGAATCAATTAATAGGGGATGAGGAAAATCCCATTATTAACACTTAAAAGCCTCTTCCACCCAGCCCCTGGTGCCAAATTAAGGAGGTGAAACTGCGTTTTGTGGGGTGGCTTGTGCAGGAAGATGAACTTTAACTTAAATTGACAGAGTTTGGGTTTAGATGGGATACTGGGGAGAAATTCCTGCCTGTAATGGTGGGGAGGCCCTGGCACAGGGTGTTCAGAGAAGCTGTGGCTGCCCCATCCCTGGAATTGTCTACGGCCAGGTTTGACAGGGCTTGGAGCAACCTGGGATAGTGGAAGGTGTCCAGAATTTGGAACTGGATGAGATTTACAGTCATTCCCAACCCAAACGACCCTGGGATTCTATCTGGGATCCAGGTGCCCAGGCAAAGGTGAGTCACATTTGCGCAACCGTTTGCCAAGGAAGCAAATTGCACATGACAAGGATTCAGTTCCAGTTTATAACTGAGGAGGGGAAAAAGACAAAATAAACACCTCCGGCATGGGAAGGGTTCACTCCAAATCTGGGAAACTCCAAACTGAGCAGCTTGATGAGCATTGGCTTCCTGGTGTCCAAAATCCCAACGCTGAACTCTCCAGGAGTGGATTTGACCATGAAGGATGGAGGAATCGCTAATCCCCACACATCCCGCATCCTCTCCCATTTGAAGGCCTGGCCTGGGAGTGTTGTCTCATTTGTTATTAATAACATCCATGGTGTGCACTCAAGCTGAGCCTCATTCCATGTGTCCGGTGTTTGGGCATCGTGTGCCACGGCCCATCTGGGCCTCGTTTGAAGCCCCTCGCAGTCACAGGGGTCCATGTGCAACTGATAAAGGCCAATTTGGGGTGGCTGCGAGGGGGGGGCACCTCTCTCCAGGCCAATCCAAGAAGGACGCCCTACATGTTTTGGAAGTGCTAAACCCCAGGGAAATTACTTCATCCAAAGCCGCTCCAGACCCCAGTAATGAAGGCTGTGATGTAGCCAGTGTTCACCCATGTTGACTTTACAGTACTGGAATTAATCCATGTGCATTGCAGCTCGGTGAAATCACTTCCAGCTCGTAGCAGCTCCGGGGCTGACTTCATCCTTGCAGCCCCAGATGCAGATCTTCGGAGTCGGGGAAATCAGGGAGAGGATGGAAAGGCTGCTCCCTGTGCACACAGACAGCTTCGTGGGGATGTCAAATTGTCCTGGGGATCATCTGGATCTCCCAGCTCCGTGAGACTTCTCAGTGATTTGCTCATCTGCTCCTGTGCCTGTGCTTCCTGCAGGGCTGGAGACAGGGATTTGATGCTCTCTCCATGAGATTATTCCGTTCTAACCCCAATAAAAATCCTGGTAATCTCACTGTGGCCTCAACTTGTCCAGGGTGCAAATTCCAGCTGATGCTATCAGCCCTGCCCAGAGCTTCCTTGGGAAGGGGGTGTGCAAGCACGGGGCATTCCTCACTGCCATAAACGACACTGCCCTCATCCTGGCAATCTTTGTGTCCTTTAAAATGGACAGTCTGGGTATTTTTGTGCTGTTTCAACCCTAGATATTCGAGTGATGGGGTGCCCTGGCTGCCACTGCCCTTCTGAGAGCTCAATCCAGCTCCAAGCTGTGGGCTCAGAGGAGCTAAGGAAAACACAGATCCCTCCAGGTCTGCACATGCAATCCACTGCCCAGGCCTGTTCCCCTTCCTTTTCCTTCATCCCTACATTTTATTGCCATTTTCTCAGGAAAAATGCTGCTGCCTTTTCCTGGGCAGTGCTTGCTCCCTTATCTAAGTGAGAGTAAGGAGCCCCTGCAATGTGGGAACCACCCCAAACCCTGAGTTTGGTGCTGTTCCATCAATCCCATGAAGCTGAAATCCCTTGGGGATGGATCCTGCCTGTCTGAGTTTTCCCTTGCTCCGTGCCTGCTGCTGGAGGCTGGAGGGGGATGCTCTGGGGACCACCAGCAACTCCCACAGAAGGAGAGTCCCCAAATCAGGCAGATCTGGTGCTCTGCTCAAACCTCTGGGAAAATTAGTGGGAATTCATGGATACACAGCTTTCTGAAAAACTTCCTGGGCTGCTTAAAATCCCTGCAGCAGCAGGATATTGAAACATCTCTGAGGGTAATTCCATAGGTAAGGGAGAGGGCTCTGGAATCTGCTGTGGGCATTCCAGGATGCCCCTTGGAATACTACAGGGTGTAGGGAAAGTGCAAAATGTGACTATCCAAAAGGATTTATCAGTCATTGTATTTTTGCTGGGCTGTTTGCTGTCTTACCTAACCCCTGTCATGTAATTTAATTACGTTTGTTTAATTTCTTTCTTTAAAAAAAATGCATCTGGGACTGGTAAACTTAATTAAAAAGAAACATTGTTAAGCAGCCTGATACAGCCATAATTTGATTTAAAGTACTGGATGATACCAACATTATAAATGTAAAGTGATATGGCTTTTTTTGGGGAAAAGAAAAAGGACCTAAATGAACTTAAAATCCTTCTTCATTTGAGCCAGGGTTAATTGTGAAGTCTTTCTTCCTCCTGTTTTGTGGCTGTAGGGCTTTTCCAAGTGGGGGAAGAAATATTCCTCCTCAAACAAAGGATTGCTGGATCATTTGTGCACTGCAACCAAGCCAGGTTTTGGTACCTTTCTTCATGGAATACAAAATCCCAAGTGCCCCACAATCAGTGCCAGAGCTCCCATGGATTTCAAAGGTACCAGGACATTAGGGATCGTTTAGATTTGTTTGTTTAAAAAGTTCTGGGATTTCAGGGAATCTTCCACCCAGCCCAAGTCAGAGAGGTAGAAGTTGCCATCAGAACCTGTTTATTATAAAAACATTATGTGCAATCCAGTGGGATATAACACAGTATTCCATTGGATTGATGCTTTTCCTGATTGAAGTCCAAGCAAGTCCATCTCCTGTGTTCAGCAGGGGCCGGTGCTGGATCCGGTGGATGCCTCACTCGCTCTGGATCCTGCTCTGTAAAGCCAGGATATCCTGTGCTGCCCCTACCAAATCCTTCCCAAACCTCCCTGCTGGGGTCGAGCCAGGCTTTGCACAGGGATTCACACCCGGAGAGAGGGAAAATCCCGAGGGAGGCTGGAAACTGCACCAGCTCCACGGCAGCGCCGCAGGCCCAGGGCTGGAGTGCTCCACTGGCTCCTCTGAGGACAGAACTGGGATTGGGGCTGGGATTGGGGTTAAAACAGGTATTGGGGCTGGAGATGAGTAGGACTGGTGTTGAAGCTGGGATTGGGGTTGGAGCTGGGAATGGGGCTAAAACTGGAACTGGGGCTGGGAATGGGATTTGGGCTGGGGCTGGGGCTGGAATGGCACCGACCTCCTTCCCACCTGTGCTGCAAAACCATTTCCTAACTCAACAAAAAAAAAAAAAAAAGGCTTTTTCCAGTAGCAAAACGATTTTGCAGGAGCAGCTAGGTTTAGGTTTCCCCTGAATTATTTGCAGGAATATCCCAGATAGGCCAGGAGGTGGCTGGATGGGGGGAACCCCAAATTTCCATCCCTGAGCTCCAGGAATCCCCTTCCACAGTGATGCAAAATCCCTGGGATGGTTTTGCCAGCCAGAGCTGAACAAATCTTCAGGTGCCAGAGTCATTCCAGTGCAAATTTGGCACAAATCAAAGCCAGAACTGAACCAAAAAAAAGACAAATAATGAGCAATGGGATCCTCACTAATTATATTTTATAGTTTTGTTTCTTAAACTGTGTGTGGAACTGTTGTGATGAGCTGAGGAAGTGAACTCATGGACAGACTTAATTCCACTTCTTTTAATTTTAAAAAATAACACACATAAAAATTTTCATTGAAAAATCTTAACTGAAATTGTTGAAAATTGAAATCTAAATTGAAAAATCTGAATTTCATTTTTTTATTACACTTTCCCCTTGATTTTTTTCCTCCAGTTCCTTTTGCCTTTAATGAGAATCAACCATCATTGATTCCTGCTTCAGGGAAGGAGGAGCCGGCTGACAGATGCAAAGCCGAGATACTCGAGAAGGAAAACTCTAAAAATAAAAAACATTTATTTTTCCCTAGAAAAAACAACCATTAACCCCACTCAGCTACAGCGATCTGAGGCACAGACCCCAAGCTGGAAAGTGTAACAGGTTTGAATTTTACATTCTCGTTTTAAACTTTAAATTTTATGGAACTTTATGACTTAGAAAGTGCCTGAGAGCTCCCGGAGCGGCTCCGGCACAGGCGGGATCCCAGCAGGAGCTTTGCAGGTGTCCCGGTAGGAAAAGGGATTCCATGTTATTTGTTGAGCGGAAACCTTGATAAATTAAAGCTTTTCTCTTTTTCTGTCTTGCAAATTATTTTCAATGTGTTCTTGATTTGGGGGAAGGTAAACAAACTGAGAGACTTTTCAAACTCGGGGTTGTTTGCACATGGAACAACTCCAGGGATCTGCAGGAGGGTTTGTGGGAGCTCAGAAAGGAAAACCCATGGATCCAGGGAACCCCTTTTTCTGTCACTCAACTCTATTTGCCAGCCGTGGACACAGGAGTGTTTCAACTATTAGTTTTTTACTAATTCTCTTGGTTGCATTTTAATCCTGTTACATATCACAGAGAGGGGGGGAAAAAAAAATCAAGGTCTGTGTTTTGTGAATTTATTCCCTATGATTTAGAGCAGAGCAGATCCATTCCTTATCTCCCAGAATCCTGGCACCAGTAAGATTGGAAAAGAGCTCTAAAATCATCAAGTCCAACAGTCAACCCAGCATCACTATCCTGTTCTAAGATGAATTGTAACAATTTGAGGAAAACCCATTTTTCAGTGCTCTTACCTCCACTCTGAGCTTCCCAGACAGGGGAATGAAAACCACCTCGGGCCAGGAAATGCCATGGGAGGGAAGGATGCTCCCTCAGATGGAGAAAGGATCACTCCAAGCCAACTGGGATCCATCAGCCAGTGCCCACTGAACCCTGCTGGAATCTGTTCCTTGTTGGGTTTCTCCAGCAGGCAAAGAGCTCTGGCAGCAGCTCCTGACCCATCTCTGGGTGGGAAGCTCCAGCTCTGAGCAGTGCTGATCCCTGAGATGCTGGGAGAACAGCCCTGGTCCTGCTGCTTCCCAACATCTCCCATCCCGCAGCTCGGATCTGCCCCAGCGCGGGGTATGAGCAATGCCAACGAAATCCCTCAGGAAAGCACATTCAGGAAAAGCCTGGAATGCTCCCCTGCCCTCCAGCAGCAAAGCAGAGCTGCAGCTGGAGCTTTCACAACTCCTCAGTGATTCCCTGAGTTTGTTGTTGCTGGGATTGGGAATTGGAGGATGTGCAGAGCAGGAGCCTTTGGCATCCTCGTGACTGAGTTTTGCCGTGTTCTGCAGTTCAGTATGGAAGTGCTTTAAGTTTGTGGAACATGGGACAATAACTCTGAGCAGATGAACAAATGTAGGCAGAAATCCAGGGAAAAGTAGAGTTTATCTCCCTACAGTTTATGGAAACTCCCCTTGACCTACTTGGTCTTTTGGTTCTGCTGTCCCGGGAGAAAGGGGAAGGAGAGGGAAGAGTGAAGTCCAAGTGGATTTTTTTTTAAATCCAAACAACTTCTCCTGGCAGCATTGGTGTCATCCAACCTCCTGCCTTTGGTGGCACTGCTGGAGGAGAAGCCAAACCTGCTCTGGTGCTTGGTTTAATGCTGTGGTCATCCTAAATCTTCACCCATGGGAATACTAATGAATTACTAATTGTACTCCAAACAATGCCCACCAGATTTCCCATAAGGAAAGGGACGATTTACCCAGGAACTAAAGGGGCACAGCCAGACTTGAGCAGCACTGAAAGGCAACATCCCCCTGAATACAACCAGATGTGCAAGGAATACAAGACTTTCCATGGGTAAAACCTGCTCCAGAGCCCAAATTAGACTCAGCTGCTACTTCCAGGTCTTTAGGGTTAGGAAAAAGCAGGTTTTTTTGTGAGTAAGCCACAACCATGGCTCAGCCTTCTGGCCAAGGCTGGCAGGGCAGAGTATTTATTGGAGAGGGCAGATGCTCCCAACTGGAGGTATTAAATCCATATTCCTGATTTTTAATTGCAGCTTAGCTAAAAACCCACACAAGGCAAGGAACTAAGACCAGTGTATTCTATACAGCAAGGAAAATTATTTTGTTCCCTCTGAACCTTCCCATTCTGCAGCATGGGCTCCGACCAAGGCTGGGAAAACCCTGAAGTTCCCAGTGGAGGATTTCAAGTTTCAGATGGGGGGGATCTTTCCTTGAGCACCCACACACTTTGCTCCTGGAGACCCGGGATGGGAGACCACAGATGGCAGCACTGCTCCATGTCCACAGTGGCTCTGTGACCCCCAAAACTGTGCACAGAGTCTTGGAGTTGGGGGAGAGCATGCTGGTGGATGAAGAAATGCCAAGGGAACAGAGCTGGGTGAGCTGATGGATCCCAGGGAAGGGCCTGGGGAACTCAGCCATGGATGGGACACCAAGGGTCAAAGAGGAGATGCTCCTGCAGAGCCCCAATCCCTGCTGAAAGCCAAAGGATGCTTGACTGGAGCTGGCTCCCTCCTGGAACCAAAGCTCCCCCAAGGCCTTCCCGGCTCACCTTGTTTTTCCATTACTCAAGGACTCAGCTTGTTTCTCTGAGCAATTCCCCTGCTAAGGTTGCTGGGATTTGAATTTACAGCCACGGGAGGTGTTGAGCCACCAGGCCAGATGGTTATGTGCTAATTTCCATGGGTTGGAGTGGTTTGGGGATCTCAGCACAACTGTCCACATTCCCAAACAAGAGAGAGCCGTAGCTTTAGCTGTTTCCTACATTAAATCATTGCATGGTTTTCTTCTCCCCTTATTGCAAAAGAGGGTTTGATTTGGGCTGTATAATTTACAGTCCATAGCCTGTGACCCAGTGCAGCCAGGAGGAAACTTTGGAAGCGGAGATAATACCATGGAGACAGATTTTCCTCTTCCCTGAGCTGAAATTCCTCATGAAGCTGAATTTTGTTGACCAGTTCAGCTAATTCTGATTTTCTTCTGCTCCAGCAACACCAGCCACTGACAGACTTAATTGACATATTTTATCCTTATTTTGCACAACTCAGTGCTATTGGGTGGCAAGTCAATCACATTTATTTATGAATTTAAAATTAAAACCAGAAAATAATACCCATCCTCCCTAAGGGGGTGGCTGAAAAAGCAGAGTCTCACCCAGCTTTGCACCGGGAGTTCATGCGGCTTTAATTTCCAACACAAAGAATATCTCACTGGGCTGGGGGGGTGACATCACCCTGCTCCCAAAACTTCATGTGGCTCTTTTCCTTGCTTTTAAAGCTATTATTTTACATCTCTGCCGACAGATATTTGTATTGGCACATCTCAAGGAATATTAAGATTGTATCTTTTATGTTTAATTTCAAAAGGCGCTTCCTAACCCGAGTGCAAGCTCACAACTCCAAACCATGAAGACGAGTGAAAGCTTCCTTGCAAACCTCTTAATTTATTGTCCTTCTCCCCAGTGCCTCAGCCTTTCCAAGCTTTTGTTTTCTTCCCTCTGTATTTGCATTTAGGGCCATAATTATCTGCATTAATGGGGGATGGAGTGGCAAAACAAAGAGGAGTTTTCTGTCAGTTTCACACAGGTGTGGGCTTGGTTCAAAGACAGAGTTTGAGTTTATCTCTGCACACAGGGAAGGATAGAAAAGCCTTCAGCATGTCCTGGGGCCAGAAAAGAGCTGGTGGGGCAGAGACAGCAGCAATGGGGAGAAATGAGTGGAAACAAAGCCCTTGGAAAAGCACTTTTCGCTGGAGTTAGCGGGAGTGGGATGAATCACCACACCATGTTTGGACTCACCTGCCCTAACCCCAGGGAAGGAGGAGCAAAGCTTAGGGCAGATATGGGGGTTTGGTGTGGTGGAAGAAAAAGCCCCAGAAACCTGCAATTCCAGCAGGAATTAAGCTGCCCATCCATGGCTTTTTCTGCACTCAAAGAGTGGTTAAGCTTTGGAGCAGGCACCCCAGGGAAGTGGTGGGGGTCACAAAATCAGGAAGTGTTCAAAAACCACGTGAACATGGCACTTTATGATGTGGTGTAGTGAGCATGGGAGTCATCAGTCAAAAGATCTTGAAGATCTTTTCCAGCTTCAATGATTCTGTGATTTTTTTTTTAGCCAAATTCCAAAACAGGCTTTTGTGCACACTGTGGAAGTCACCAGGACTCCCCACAGGACTCCCCAGTCCTGCCCCATGTCCTGGCCATGGAGCTGCCTCCTCTGGGTCTTCTCTTCCTGCTGGAGAGGGGACACAGCTCCCCAGGGGGTTTGGCAGCTGGAACCTGGGCACCAGGTCTAGAATGACTGGAATGTTGCCATCACAGAGCTGGTGAGGGAGAGACCCCAGGTGAAGGACCTGCAGCACAGACCCCAGGACTGGGGACCATTTGTCCAGATGGGCCTGGCAAGCTGGCCCTGTTTGGAACTTTTGGGACGTGTTTTGGTGCTGTGAATCCTCTTCCTCTTCACCCCAAATCTTGGTGATCATGGGAGAATTGACCCATTTTTTCCTCTCAGAGCAGATGATGTGACCAAGGCCATCGAATCACCTAGGGGGTGTCTCCCGCTACCCAGTAACTCTTTAAAGACCCCAGGCTATATTTGGTAAAAATAACATTCCTCCTCTCTAAAAAAGCTTTTGGCCCTCAGATTTCTGCCTCCGAGAGGACTCCTGGGGCTCAGGTCCCAGTTGGGATTCCCAGACCTCAGGATGCTGAGCAGAGAGCACAGGAAGGTGGCCTCAGCTGTGACCAGCTCTTGCCCAGGAATATGGAATAACTCAGTATCAGCTTCCCCATAAGTATTTTAATTTCATGTCTCCTGTGTGCTTTTCCTGGCAGCTAAACCTAGAACTCCAGGTTTTCCTTCCCCATGTTCCAGCAGTGAGGAGTGCAGGGCTGGCCCTGGGGACAGGGGGGCCTGGGTCTCACCTGAGGTCACCCCATCTCCTTCCCTGGAGCCCTTCCCTGAGGTAAAGGCAGACAGGACTCATTTTGGTGCAATTCTAAAGGTTTTCTACTTCATCCATGTGATGAATTTTGCCCTCTCTAAATCCCCCTTTATTACACATTCTTTAGGTATTTTCTTTAAGTATTATGAGAACAGCTCAACTCATCAGGAATTTTCCCCAGAAAAGAAGGAGAAGGGGGTGGGTCTTGGGTTTATTTCTCAGCTCTGGAGAAGCTGTGATGAAGGAAAAGTGGTGGGAGAGCAGCTTGGAGGGATGGAAGGCTGGTAGCTAGAGAGGGGGTGGAGCAGCTTCTCCTGGTTCTCCCACACAACCACAAGCCAAAAGCCAAGAGCTGGGCTGGAAAAAGCCACATTAAAAATGTTCCTCACAGCACAGAGATGAGAAATCCTGCATTTCCAGAAAATATTTGGAGGTTGCAGTGAGATACCTCACAGAAGGTCCCGTTACATCAAGCTGGAGGTCCTGGAGAAACTCAGCAGGGCACCAACCACAGCTGGAGAGAGGTTTTTGTGGGGGCAGGTCCCGCTGTAGTTTCATCCTTACCCCACCCTACACGGGCATTATTGACCCTTCCTTGACTTCCCTGCTTGTGGGGGTGAACACCGCCCACCCCTTGAAGTGATCTGAGTGCCCTAATTTGATTTAGCTCTCCCCAAAAGCTGTCTGTATTGTTTTTACTTCACTGAATCATTTCCTTAAGGTTTAATCCTATTCCCTGTGCACACTCTAGGGGGAGGTTATGTATAAAATAACATAACAGAGATTTATTTTAATTTATCTTTAACTAATGCAGCGTACGTGGAGGTGAAGGACCTCCTTAGGAGGTCAACCAAAAAACTTCAGCAATGGTTGGCCACCATCATAAATTGCTCATTTCTTACTCAGATCTGTCATTTTTTTGCCATGGAATAAATTCAGGATGGTCCTGTGGACAAGGATATCTTGCCATCACCTCTTCGTTCGGATGGAGCCAGTGCAGAGGTGCCACAGCCCAGCAGGGATGGAGAGAGGACACAGTCACAGAAGAGCAGAGGTTCTTCAAAGTTCATGTGGGGCAAAATAATCGTGGAATGAAATTAAATCTCTGCTGGGGAATGGGATATTCGAGAACATCAGGGAAAACAATCTCCTGAGCACTGTTTTACACTGCCACGGGTGTTTTCTGCCAAGAATTCCTCAGTCTTCAGCAGTTTCTGTTTGAAAGATTTTTGGGAAAAAGAAATATTTGTTAATCTGTTAATGACTAATTAGTTAATGACTCCTGTGAAATGGTGGTTTCGTTTACAAAAAATCAAGTTGAATATTGGCACTTGCAGCTCCCATAGAACCCAACCCGGTGTTATTCCAGCCCCCAGAAGGGTCATTCAGCTGCCTCACCATTGCAGCCTCTCCAGGGCATTTAGAAACTGTTTAATTCCAGCTTTTACATCCTCCCATAATAAACCTCCCATCCCTTTCTCCGCTGTGCCGTGGCAGCTCTTTGTGGCACTGTCTCATGTGTAAGTTTATTTTTTTTTTCCACCAAGGAAAAGGCATTATTTGCACAATGGAATACTGGATGTTTGTTTGCGTTTCTCAGTGCAGGTGGTACCCCTGACAGATGTGAGGCAGCATGTTCAATTATATATATATATATATATTTATATTTATATGTTAGATTTGGTTGCTGAGAAGATGTGGCTGCCCCTGGATCCCTGGAAGTATCCAAGGCCAGGATGGACTGGACTTGGAGCACCTTAGGATAGTGGAAGGTGTCCCTGCCAGTGGCAGGGAGTGTCACTGGGTGGGCTCTAAGGTCCCTTCCAACCCAAACTGTTCTGGGATTCTTTAATTTACAAGCGAATAGATTTGGATCTAAAAAATCCCGTTTTTATTCACTGGTAGCAATAAGGTTGGGAATCCAGGAAAAAGGGGGAACTGGAAGGTGAGCCCTGGAGTAACAAATTAGCAGCATGTGCAAAAAGAGTTAAATCAATCCTAAAGTCCTTTTTTACAGCAGAGGGAAGAGTTTTAAAGGGTGGATGTAGCTGGTGCCACCAAGGTGGGGGTGAGAAGGGCACTCAGGGATGTGGGATCAGCCCAGGATTCTCTGCTGTGCTCCCTGCAAGGAAAGAGGAGCTACGCCACCCAAAATATTGCTCAGAGTGTGTCCCAGCTCACATACACCCAGCAGGAAGAGAGATGCACCCACACCCAGTTGTAAACTTGACTACTCATCATTTAATTGAGCACTGGGGAAGCAATGGCCGAGGCTCTTCTGGGAGCCAGGGTTTGAGTAATGGTGCTCTGATCAGAGACTGCAGGGCTGGAAAACAGGATTCTCCCAAATATTAAATGGGTGCATGTTTTCTTGCTAATGATTTGTGGAGCAGAGAATGAACAACCCTTGAGTTTATCCCGAACAATCCTTGAATTTATCCGTCAGAACCAAAAATATCCACATTTATCCAAATTTATAGTTGCAGCTCTCTCTATAAATCGATGATGGAGTGGAGATAAAAAAGAGATAAGTGTTAGATGCATAATTGAGTTCAGGTGATATTAAAATATTACCCCTAAGCCAAAAGGCAAGTTTGGTTTGCTTTGGGGTTTTTTTTTTTGCTTTTGTTTTGGTAAGTGCAAAGCAAATCTTGGCAAAATAGAGCACAGCTTGAAAAGTACTCAATCTCCTAAAATCTGCCCCAAAAAGTGGCCGGGCAAGGCTGTGTTTGGAGGTTACCTGAGAGCTTTCACACATTAAGGGACAGTATTAAAAGATCATTTCTGAGCTAAGCAAACATTTCTGGCATATTGTGCAACACTTGCTTTAAAATTAACTTAGTTTTTCTGAACTTTATGCCAACGGGTTTTTTGCTGGACTTTCTGATGATGGTAATTCAGGACATTCCATCCCATAATTCCATAAAGACAATAAGATTACAAAGCCCAAGCAGGCTCTGAGTCAGCCTTTGACAGATTAAAGCTCCCCAAGTCCCCTGAAAACCCTTCTCTCACACATTAATTTGACCTAAACCCTCAAAATGTTCCTGATTATATCATCTCAATCGGGCTTGATTTTTGTTTTATTTTTCAGTGTAGGAAATTAAAAAGGCTTGGTTGATCCCCGGCCAAGTTCTTGAAATGTGTTGCAATGCTGAGGAAATCAAAGATTACTCGAAATACTTTTTAATAATATGTCATGTCAGCAGAGATAAAGGTTCACACTCCATGCCCTCAGGTGGCTTCCATCAGCGCTGGCCAGGACCCGCCAGTCACCTTGAAATCATGAGCTTATGCTCTTCTAATTATGAACATGTTCATAAAACTTGATTAATTTCTCTTTGTAAGAAGAATTAAATCTACATAGGAGGGGCTGATCCTGCTTAGGAGCAAGAGGTAACCCCAGGTTTCCTTCCCCTGCCCTGTTCTCCATCCACTTCTCGCCACGAGGGATCATAGAATGCTTTGGGTTTGGAGGGACCTGGCAGAACATCTAATTCCAGCCCTCCTGCCATGGACAGGGAACCATTATCCTGTGGAATGACATTCCAGAGGATGTGCAGCAGGCTGGGCATTATCCCCCAGAGGCATCTGGCAGGAGCACCTGGACATTCCTGTAGGAAACAAAACCACATCCGACACCACTGCTGATGGAGATCCACAAGGCAAAATCCACCTATAATTCAGATCACAGCTATCAGACTTTGGGAAGTTGGGATGCCCACTTTCCATTCCCCAATCAGGTACTGCCCACACCAGGGCAGGCACTGGAGAAAGGGCAGCAGCTGGAAAAGGAGGTGGCTTCCAACCAGGTATGCAGGCTGGGTACTGAGCTTGGGCTTTTGGCAGCTGTATCTGCACCCCTTCACTTCCTCTGAGACCTTTTCCCTGTTCAAATCCCTGTCCCAGTGAGATATGCCAGGAATTTGGTGTGTAAATGTGTGCTAAAAAAGGTGTAATTAGTTATAAATGTGTAGTAACATCAATGGGCAATGCCCACCCTGAGCTGAGTAAGGAAGGTCCTTGGGATGGGGATTTGATTGAGGACAAAATGTGAGTCTGGGACAATTAAAGCACACATTTAGGAACAAACACTGGTGCAGAGAAGCTGTGGCTGCCCCTGGGTCCCTGGAAGTGTCCAAGGACAGATTGGATGGGGCTTGGAGCAACCTGGGATAGTGGAAGGTATCCCTGCCCATGGCAGGGGGTGGGATGAGATGAGATTTAAGGTACATTCCCACCCAAACCATTCCATGTTCTTCAAAGACAGCCTGCTGCCAGCTCAAAGTCTGGGAATGTGCGCACCAGGACAGCAACTCCAACGAAGAGAGCAAGAAATCCTGAAAAGTGAAACATTGGGATGTACCAGGGCTTCCTTGCAACTCTGGGAGCACCGGGAAGCAGAGCATGGAATGCTGCACGGCATCCCTGTCCCAAAGCCACAGGGCCCAGTGGCAGTTCCCCCTCCTCAAGATGCTTTCTCAGCTGGCTTGTGAATTTTATCCCTTTCCACATTTTTTTCCCGTTCAGGCTCATCTATCCCGGCTGACCTCCCCGGTGCAGGGAAAGGCTGAGGGGCCAGGGCTACACAGGGGTCTGGGGAGGCTGGACCCCCCCTGCTCAGCGGGGACACCCCTCTCCCCTCCCCAAAACCCACCTGAGCCGCAGAATCCCCTTTGCTGCCGGCTCTGGGGACGGTTCCCGGGTGGAAAATGAATCGGCTCGGGGGGTTCCAGCCTGGGCAGGGCCGGGAGGTTCCCGGAGCGGGGCTGAAAGTGCCGCGCAGATCCCGCGCAGCGCTTCCCCTGCGCACCTGAGGGGCCCGCCCGGAGCCCCCCGGCCCCGACCTTGCCCTGCCCGGCGGCGCAGCAGTTTCCCGGGAGTCTCTGAGTGGAAAAGGGGGATTTCTGCCCCTAATTCAGCGCAGCTGCCGCGGGCGGCGGGGCCGCGCTTTGAAGCGAACCCGCGGTGTGGGGGTGGCGGAGCGGGCGGGGCTGCCGTAAAAAACACCCCAAAAACAAACAAACAAACAAAAACCAAGGGAAAAAACGGGAGAGAAAGCCGGAACCGCTGCCCGGTGCTGTCACAGCCCAGGGGTGGCACTGGGTCTGTCTTGCCGGGGACACCGAAGGGGCCGCGAGTGACCGCCCGTGGGACAGCCCGGCGGGGCCAGAGGCGGGGCACGGCTCCCTTCTCTTGTATCCCCCTTTTCCCTATTTTACTTTCCCCCCCGTTTGTTTCTCTTTTCCTGCCTTTTTCTCTCTTTTTCTACGCTTTTCTCTTCCCCCCCCCTCCCTTTTCTCCTTCTTTTTTGTTAATCTTTCCCCTTTCTCTCATTTTTCGCCCTTTCTTTTTCTTTTTTTCTTTTTCCCTTTTGCGCTGGTTCTGGTTAAACGTTATTTGCACTTTTGTTGGAAAAGTGGCCCCTAGTGTGCAATTATGTCAAATTTCTTTGAGTTTTACAATTTAATGGAGAACAGTAACTCTTTTATTGATCCTAGACGGGGCCGGCTCCTCTTCCCCCTCTCCCCCCCACCCCTGTAGCTCTCCCCTCCCTCCCCCTCCAACCCCCCCCTCGTTACTCCCATGAAATGTCACTCAATGTTTCTTATGCTCCCACCAGTTTCCAAAACAAACAGAGGAGGCTGCAGCCGTCTATTGACTCAGTTGGATGCAAGAGGATCTCGCCGTGGCCGCTGCCCCCCGACGGGAGCCGTGCGGCGGCCGGGCGAGGCGAGCTGGGTGCCGGCCGGGATGGAGCCGCCGCCGCCCGCCTGAGCCCCGCTGCCGCCCGGGGGGACCCCTGCCAGCCCGGGGGGGATGGCGCTCAGCTCCCGGGCTCACGCCTTCTCGGTGGAAGCCCTGGTGGGACGCTCGGCCAAGAGGAAGGTGCCGGAGGGTGGCGATGAGGAGCCCGGCCCCGGCTGCCGGCCGGGTCGCAGAGCCCCGGAGGCGGGTGGGTACCGGAGAGAGCCCGGCGCGGCGGGGAGCGAGGGCTGCTCCCTGCCCCGGCAGCCTCCCGAGCCTCCCCCTGCCCTTTGTGTTCCCCGCAGAGAAGCGGCCCAAGGCCGGTGCCGAGAGCCGGGCGGGCGGGGTGCAGGTGGAGCTGCAGGGCTCCGAGCTCTGGAGGAGGTTCCACGACATCGGCACTGAGATGATCATCACCAAGGCCGGCAGGTACCGGCCGGCCCTCGCCGCCTCGCTCGGGCTTTGCTTTTCCGTTTTGGTTTTCTTTTTTCTTTTTTTCCTTTTATTTTCTTATTTCTTTTTTTTGTTTGTTTGTTTGTTTTTTGTTTGTTTTTTGGGTTGGTTTTTTTTTTTTTTTGGTGGGTGGATGGTGTTGTTTCTTGGTGGGTTTCGTTTTGGGTTTGTTTTTTTTTGTTTGTTTCGTTTCGTTGTCAGGGGTTTCTCTCTTCTGTTGAGATATTTCATTTGGTTCTCCCCTTTTCCCGCTGTTTTCGTTGAGTTCGATTTTCCTTCCTCCCGACGCCCGTTCCTAGTTTCGCAGCCCCTTTTCTCCCCGTGAGCGGCAGCTCTCGCTCAGCCGCTGTCCCCGTTCCCGCAGGAGGATGTTCCCGTCGGTCCGGGTGAAGGTGAAGGGGCTGGAGCCGCTGCAGCAATATTACATCGCCATCGACATCGTGCCCGTGGACTCCAAAAGATACAGGTACAGGGGGGACGGGCGGGGACCCCCCACACCCAGGCGGGACCTCCTGCGCTGATGGCCGCCTTCTGCCACCCGTGCGGTCCGAGCTGGACACGGGGCTCACACAGGGACGCTGGGGGGGCCGCACGCTCCTATAGAATCTATAGGTGTGCCTGGGTGTGGGGGACAGGTGGGGACCAGCTCCCGCCGCCTGACGCGGCCCGGGCCGGGCCAGGTACGTCTATCACAGCTCGCAGTGGATGGTGGCGGGGAACACGGACCACTCCTGCATCACCCCGCGCCTCTACATCCACCCCGACTCCCCCTGCTCGGGGGAGACCTGGATGAGGCAAATCATCAGCTTCGACCGCGTGAAGCTCACCAACAACGAGATGGACGACAAAGGGCACGTAGGTGTGGGGGCCGGGGAGGGGCAGAGCGTGGTCCCGGGGCGCGGAGCATCATCCGGGGGGCAGCGCCGCCAAGGTGGGGTCCCTCCTGCCCCGGGGCTCAGGGCTGGGACCTTCCTGAGTCTCGTCTCGGGTTTTCTTCCCGCCTTTCTCCCTCCGGGGGGACTCAGCCGCCTGTACCCCGCACAGATCATCCTGCAGTCCATGCACAAGTACAAGCCGCGCGTCCACGTTATCGCCCAGGATTCTCGCTTCGATCTAGCGCAGATCCAGTCGCTGCCGGCCGAGGGGGTGCAGACCTTCTCCTTCCAGGAGACCGAGTTCACCACCGTCACGGCCTACCAGAACCAGCAGGTACCGGGAGCCGGCGGGACGGAGAGCCCCGGGGGTCGGGGCCATGGAGATCCCCGGGGGTCGGGGCCATGGAGATCCCCGGGGGTCGGGGCCATGGAGAGCTCCGGTGGCCGCGGCCGCCGCTCCCAGCCCGTCCCGCTCCCCAATGGCCCCTTCGCTTTCTACCCTGCAGATCACGAAGCTGAAGATCGACAGGAATCCCTTCGCCAAAGGTTTTCGGGATCCCGGCAGGAACAGGTAAGGAAGGGCAGGGGCCGCGCCGCCCGCCGAGCCCGCCGGCCCCGCGGCGGCGTTCAACGCGCTCTCGCCCCGCAGGGGGGTCCTGGACGGGCTCCTGGAGACCTACCCGTGGAGAGCCCCCCTCGCCCTGGACTTCAAGGCTTTCGGCGCAGACAGCCAGGGTAAGTGAATCCCGCTCTCTGCCTCTCCCGGCCGCACGCCCGGAGCTCCTCGTGCGGCTCAAACCTCGAGGTGCGCCCGGAAAAGGAATCCTTGATTTTTGGGGGAATTAATTCCGCGCTGGTGTGGATAAAACTCCTGTGAAAATGGACGCGAGAAGCCGGGAAGAATAGGAAGAGGGCGCGGGCTGCTCCAGCCCCTGGCCGAAACCAGAGTTAGATGGGCAGAAAAAAAAAAAAAAAAAAAAATCTGAGTGTGCAGGAGGCTAATTTGGAGTCGGGTTGTTCCGGCTTTGATCCTGTTACACTAATTGCTTCCAACCGGGTTGGGAATATCAACTACAAACATGGTAGTTGTGACCGCCCGTGCTTTTTGCAGCGGTAGCTTCTGCGCCGACAAATGCGTTATGCAACAGAAAATAAAATTATCTGTATTTAGGATGGTATTTAGGATGCAGCAGTGGCACAGAAGTGCAGAGAAGAGGAGGAAATTTTTCGGGAAAAATCCTCTCCTTTATCCTGACAAGAGAAGGGTCCTTTACAGCCCTTTCCCAGAAAAACGGCTTCAGAAAGTAATTATTTGAAGACAGGTTTTCATAGCGCCGAAGAGAAAAAAGCTAACAGCTCGTTTGCACATTTGAGCGCTTCAAGTTGGGTTTGAAGTCGCGAGTTTATGTCCGGAGCTCTTCAAAGTCTTGGGACACACCAAGTCACCCCTGTGTCTACCGGGAAGTGCTGCAAAAATCACACCAAGAATTCATGTTCTGCAGGTGTAGAAATGAGGGCGCAAAGAAATCAGATTCGGGAGAAATTAAGTGGCTTATCAGTTGTAAAAAGAACTCAAACTATTATCATTAATTGTTGGTGGTAGTAGTAGAAGCTTTATTAATATTATTAATAGGGTTTTTATTAATTTTATTTTTAGTAAATATCTTATGCAAAAAACCCCTTTTGAACCCGTTTGCAGGGAAAAAAAGGTGGTGGATGAGCTGCATGAGGAATGAAACAGCAGCAACTGCAATATTAAAGATGTTAAAATATTATTGTAGATATGATATTAGAGCTACCTGGAATTTTTTGAAATTTTTTGTTTGTTTGTTTAATGTATTTGGTGTTTTTCTTCAGGGTGGAATTCCTGGACTGATATAAATATTAAATATCTGCAGTTCTACTACTAATAAAATACATTTCTGGAGACATGCCATAAAACTAAAATCTCAAAGCTCTAAAACCAGGAGGTAAATTAAAAGAAATTACGATCAACATCCTGAAGAAAAAAAAAATTGGCCATAATATTTTTGTATTTGAGCCTAATAGAATGGGCAGAAAACATCTGCTTATTGATCTGCAATCCCCATTCCCAAACTTGCTGTGGAATTTGGGTGATATTATTGCTTAGGATACCATGCAGCAGGTACTGACCGTAGGGGTTCACTTGCAGCCTCACACACAAATATCACCTCAATCCCGTATTTTACACGACCCAAACTCCCTGAGCCCTGGAGGACATCAGGATAAGTCCATGGAGAGAGACTGGATCCTGCCCTGCTGATGGCAGGACTGAAGCAGTCACTGACATCAGCAGGGAAGGGTGAGACCTTCACACCACAAAACCTTCCTGGATTATTGTGATCAAGGGCTGACCTGTGAGGCGCTCTGCTTGTTGGGAGTTTGGAGATTAATTTGCATCACCTTCAAAATCTTTGTGTTTTAAGGTTTGTTTTTTTTTTTTTTAAGATTTGCTATACCAGCAGATGTGGTTCAGTTTTACAGTTGATTTCGGGTCGCTGGTTGCGCGTCAAGTCGAATCGGATCCCAGCCAGGCGTTGTATTGGTTGGAATTGAATGTAAATAGTAGCACAAATGGATCCACATTCCTTTACATACTTTCCCAGTGATTTTGGTAAGAAATTAAAATAAAGGTGGGGGGTGGAAATCCCCCTGGAAGAATTTGGTAATGAGTGTACAGCAGACATTTGGCTTTCTCTCATTTGGTGGACAGGCAGGAGATGAAACCAGCATCTGTGCAGCACCAGGGCCGGCTGCTCCTGAGCACCATTCCCACCTCGGAGCAGCCATCCCGTCTTCCTTGCTTCATTTTTACTCCTTGGGGTTGCTTTTTTCCCAATTCTGAAAGTGTTCATTCATCCCTTCCAGAAAGGAGGACGTTAACATGACTTGCGAGTTTGAATTTCTGGAGACACCGATAGCATTCAGGGGAATGTTTCAAATTGCTTGGGAAGCCAAGTGAAATGAGTCAATTCCTGTGAGCAGGAAGGTACTAAAAAATTCTCCATCAGGCTGAATATGCTTTTTTGTTCTTATACCCAAGGGGAAAAAGCTGTCTGGAATTTGCATCAAAAATAAGGAACCTGAAATGGCAATGGTGTATAGGAGGGGAGGGTTATCGGTCGTGCAGCCAGGTATGGATCCAGGTGTGTGTGGAGCTGTGTCTACCATGATCCCAGTCCAAGGAATGGGATTAGAAACATGTCAACATTGTTCTTGGACAAATACCAGCTAACAATAATCATTTATGGATAGATCTTCCCGTTTTCCAGGAGCTGGTCTTTGGAGCAGATTCATGCTTAGATGGACACCGGCAGCAGGGTGACCAGGAGCGGGAGTCCTCCAAGGATAGCTTGGCTGTGGACACCAGTTATCCCAGCCTGGATGATTTCTGTTTTCCTTTCCAGGTGGGAGCTCCAGCTCTTCTCCAGCAGCCTCCAGTGGTGGGACCTCCTCTCCTCTGAACCCTCTGCTCTCTCCATCATGCTCCCCTCCCACACTTCACTTGCCTGTGAGCAACCTGGGCATGTCGTGCCCCGAGAGCTTCCTGCACCCCCTCAACATGCCCCTCTACTACAAGATCTGCCCTACGAGCTTCTTGAGACAACAGGCACTCCTCTTTCCGAGCCACGAGAAACTGGGAGCCACCAACCCACATCTTTTACCCCACTTCATGGTGGATATGCCCAAACTGTCTTCCCTGAAAAACGCCAAAGCCGAAGATTTAAACGCTCAGTGCCTACAAGCCCCCGGTTCTGCTGGTCAAATGCTGTATGGATTACATGCATCTGGAAACATTTTCCCATCAAGTCCCATTGCTCGGGAAGCACTTAATTGTTCTTTACATCCTCCATATGGCTTGTATGGTTATAACTTCTCTGTGCCATCCAGACTGATGAATGCAGCAGGGCATTTCAAAGTGAGTGACAGCATTCCGGCTGCTTTGAGGGACGGCAGATGCAATCACTCCAACTGGCACCCCACAATTAACCACTGCCTTTAGTGGGATCAGAGAATATTTCTGAGCTATGTAAAGCAAGTCCTTCCTTCCTTCATACCCAGGGGCTTGTTAGTTATTGACTCTGATACACTGCATAGCACAGGAGTGGGATGGGCAGGCATTTAATCTTTTTTTTTTTTTTTTTTTTGTGGACAGAAGTCTTGTGTTGTTGGGAGGGTGGAGGATTTTGAAGGGTCTGAGATGACCCTAAGGGGATAGCTTTAGGCCACATTTATGTCACAGTTGTAGGTTAAGAGCAAACTGTCAGTCACCTTTTTACTATTTGCACTCTCAAGTGGGGACATTGATGTCTGTATTTCTACGGCTTTGTTTTCTCTCTCTCGCTTGCCTTTAGTTAGCTCAGAGCTCTGGGGATCTGCTGCTTACCCACCCAAGTTTTATCCCTAATTTCAAAGGGACTATCCAGGACCTGGACTTGGCAAAGGAGCCACATCTGGCCAAGCACTCCAGCTTGTTCTTAAGTTCCCTTGGCTCCTAATTATTGACATAAAAGTCCCTCATTCTCCACGACCCAGATGCCTCCATTATCAGGGTGGGGACATAAATCCAAGTACCTTAAATCCAAACATCTGCTGCCAGGGTAAAGAAAGGCAGGATGAAAGATGGATGGGGTGAGAAGCTGGAGGGGTGACCCAGAGCCCTCTTTTCCGTGTCCCGCCCTCCAGTGGCACCAGCATCGATGGCGTGGTGGGAAGGACAGGATGGGGTCAACACATCTCTCCCATGGTGGGATGGATCCGTGCTGGGGACGTGGAGGATACACCTTGGAGAGTTTTGTGCGATGAAACACCCCCAGGAGCCCTGCAGGACAATCCTCTGACCCAGAGCTCTCAGCCCCAAGGGACACAGAAGATCCATGTGGGATCTCATCCAGCCTGTGCCCAAGGGAAGGGCAGGGATGCTCCTGGCTCAGTCCCACAGAGAACACGGATCCTTTATGGAGAATTACAGCTCTATAGGCCCTGGAACAGGGGATTTTCAATTACTTCCAAAATTCCTGTTTGTTTTCTTGTAACCTGTGGACATTCTTGTTATTCCTGTAAATAATCTCCAGGTCCCAAGGGCACCATGTAACTCACAATAAATCAGGACACAGGTTTTATTCTTTATTTGATCAATGTTCAGTCTCTACCTAAGGTCAAATTTATCACTTGATAGATGGCAGAGACTGGAAAATAAGGCTTGGTTTGGACCAGCCCCAATTTGGGTTTAATCCTATGTTTTCAAACACAATATACACTATAGGAGATTAGGCACAGGCTTAAGAATCCAAACTGATACCAGACAACAAATTCAGAATAGAACAAGCAATGTCAAAAGCTGCTAAATTAACAGAATTACACTTTTACTTTCATGAGGCTTTGATAAAATTCAGAGAACATTGGTTTTCCTAATTTTCCTGTTTTGGGTGCTCACAGAGCTCCCAGTGATGCCAGTATGAAATAGGGGATTGTGATAAATGGTCTGTATAACTGTAAAATGAACAAACCTGCTTTCTTGGGCTGTTTTGTAGCAGTTTATTTCACTATTTTTATTAAAAAAGAAAAAGCTTTATTTTTTCCTTTGGAGTCCTTATTTCCAGCACTGGTGGTGACTGAATTCTTGTTGCAAGTCTACTGCTGGACCCGTCCAGGCTCTGTCCAGCTGAGTGACCACAACCCAGCTCCCACATGTGGTTGTACTCCAGGGGAGCTGGAAAGCTCTTCCCGATCAGTCACGGATTTCTGCAATGGGGAACTTCCAATTTTCCAAATATTTGCAGTTGCATAAAATATTCCAGAGTTGCTGGCCATGAGCTGTAATCCAGTAAATCAGTGTCTGGTTAAAAATGTGACTGATAATGACTGGGAGAGATATTTTTGGTGCAGTGATTTGCTGCGCCAGGAATGATGCTCAGCTGATTCCAGTGGAATTGAGCTGGATCTCAAAGCACCTCCCTGGGTCCCATAGGATCCCAGGTTTTGCCATCCTCCCTCATCACAGCCACATGGAAAACACACCCAGGGCCTGGTCCCTGCAAGGTCTGAGCATATCCCAGTGGTGTCACACTTTGAGAGGATGGTCATCAGGCAGATCCAGACATATTAATTTGTCTGTATGAGAGGTTGGCACAGTGTGAGAGGAGCTGCTTGATCCAGGTTATCTGAGGGTTATTTCCATTCCCTTTGCCTTCCTCTCCTGGTTTTATCCTCTCAAAAATCAGTCTAAGAAATAAAGAGGATGTGGGTGGTGTTTTCAGGCAGTCATAGCTCTCTGTCCTGTGCCACCAAGGCCACCTCAGAGCAGACCAAGCTCCCTGGCCCTTCTGGCATAGAAATATTTTCTATATCCACAAGGGTGACTCAGCTGATTTACTCACACCATAAAATAGATGTGTTTGCATAGATATTAAAACAAATGTGCCCCAAAACAAAGCTAACCTGCACTCTTCACTTTCAGGATCCCTTGTAAAACAGCCACTAGTGGGAGGTGAGTGGCAGAACTCGAGGAAATAAATCAGATTAATCAGTATGATTTAATAAATGTGAAACTAGCAAACTGAGGTCAATATTTCAGGCAGGCCCATGTGCCTCTCAATACAATTCCATCATGTGCTGCTTTGTGTTTCTTGCCACAAATATTATTGTAAAACTCATGGCCATTGCAAAGTTCACAATTCTTTGGACTTAGTGAGCAAATACAAATAGCACCTCAGGGTAACAGTGCTATTTTTAAATGGGAACAGGGAGAAAAAAACCCAAAGGGGTTTTTATTTAGAGATGAAACTTGCTGAACAATCTCAGCTATTAGTCATCTGACCTTTCCCAAGAGAACTTTGAAGTTATTTGGGAGTATCTGAGCCTGTTTGTAGCACTCATCATGTAAAATTGGACATTCCAGAGGTGCTGTGTCCCTACCCAACGCCAGGACGTGGGATGGGCTTGGTGCTCAGACACGGGGGTGGATTTAAAATCCAAGGAGACAAAATACCCGGCAATAATATTTTTAATCAAAGTGCAGTTTAGTCTCTGGTTTCACCCAAATCTAATCCATCTATTGGAGAAGCCAAAGGCGTAGAGGGAGCATCGGATGTCGCTTTTTGCGATGGAAGCGCCTCGGTTTACATTTGATCTGCTGAGGTTGGGGCTGCAATTAGATGATAATTTGTATCACAATTATGCAAAGCAAACGAGGATTGGATAGCAAGATAGAGCAGAACAAATAAGCACCCAGACCATTTGAAATGCATCCAGTATGGAAACCACGTCCATGTGTGGCTGGGGCCGGGGACATGTTGTTCCAATAAAGCTGCAGAAAGGGAAAAGGCCGGGATCGGTTCCTCCAAAAGTTTCAAATGCTCATGTTTACAAATTTGTATTGCACATTAATATGTAAACACAGCCTATTGGAAACAGATGAGGCCACAATATTTACGTGTCCTTTCCTCTTCGTTTTGGGTGTCTGGTTGTCCCCCAGAACACACAACATCTGTGGTGACTCATAAAACTCAGCTCAGGAAGCTAAAGGAGAGGTTCAGATAATTATAAAATCGCTGGTGCCATAGTGGCTCTTCCATCCTAGATGGATTTTGGGTTCCAAATGCAAGGGGGGTGCACTCGCAAGTCCTATGGGGTTTTGCTATGAGCACTCGGTGGTTGGAGCTGCACTTTGCAGTGCCACAGATGAAGCTTCTTTCCTTGGCATTTACAATTTTCTTTACTGCTGTGTAACTTGGAGCCATGACAGGAATCATGGCATTGCTTGGAACATGCAGGGCTCCATCCATGCCCACTCTGTGCTCCACCAATGCTGCACCCACTGAAAAAAACAGCTTTCAAAACATCAAGAAATATATTTTTTTAATTAATTTCCAAAAGGAAAAGGAAAAGCACCTTCCTCACATTGTGACTAAAAACTTTGACTTGTCAATCACCTTTTCTTCCACTGGTTTATTTGCATTTTGGGATGCAAACTCCAGGCATCCCTTTCCATGTCATCACAGACTGCCGGCCCCGGGAAGTGAATGCTGGTGGATGCAGCCGAGGCTGTTGGGAATTACAGGGGCTGAGAGGATTTTTGCAGATGTTGGGAAGTGCCCTGCAAGCTGTTTGTGCTTAATAGAGCTCTGGTCTCCCCAGGCTCATGGACTTTCTGAATTTTGCAGTTATTTATAAAGCCACTTCTCTGCTCTGTCCTTTTGGTGACATTCTCAAGAAGGACCTATCGTCTACTTCCATCCATCAAACCATTTCCTCCCAGACTGCTGCTCCTAAAGCACCAAGTTTTCAGTTTATTGTAGCAATTAAGTACAAGAAGGAGTCCAGGTTTTTAGAAGGACCCCTTGAGCTTATAAATCAAACAACACAAAGCAGCAAGTAAAAGTCAAGACCTTTCTGGAGAGGGAAATACCAGCGATAGGGAGAAAACTTTGGAAAAATCATTTTTGCTGCCTAAGGAGGCAGATCCTGAACAAACCAGAGATGGGGGCAGGAGCTGAGGATGGCTTCTGGCTCTCTGAAGTCTGAAGATAAATTGGATACATATTTCAGATATTTTCAGCTATTTTCTCTTATTTCAAAAGCCTCACTTATTCAGGTTTTCAGAGAATGGTTTTTCAGAGAAATTCACTTTTTCCTTCTTGGCGCTGGCTCCAGATCTCACCTCGGAGCCGGGTCCCAGCTCCAACAATTTCCTCGGGGCCTTGCCCAGCAGCTGGGAGCACTTAGCAGCTCATCCGCCTGCTCTGCTCACCTGCCTGAGGAGCCCTGACAGGTCCATCTGCTTCCAGTCAGGCCTCAAATAAAACCTTCGGCTCCGAGGGGAAGAAACGAGTCAAGGACTTCTCTGGTGACTTGGTGTTAGTCCTGAAATTAGTAAGTCCTGGTCCATCAGAGTGAGCTGCTGCATCCCTTCCCCCTTGACCTGCAGCCTGAGGCCAGCAGAAATATCCTTTTTTAGGCAGCTTTGGGTGGCCGTTAAACACAACCATGATCCTGCTGTGCCCATGTCACCTCAAGTACTTGATGGTTTAAACCATCATCTTCCATCACATGTTTCTTTAACCACCCTGTAAGTTTAAGGTAGTTTGATAAATTTTGGGGCTGGGGCTGTGTTTCATGGGTATTTTCAATCCCAGGACAAAATGGAGCAATCCAGGAGGCTGGACTGGTTTATCCTCAACAGCACCACAACACCCTCTGTGCTGAGTGCCTTTTAAACTTAAAAAAGAGCATAAATTCAGATACAAAGCAATGTTTCAAGTGCTAAATGTTTAATATACATATAATAGTGAATTATTATTATTATTACTACTACTAGTATTACTATTACTACTAGTATTACTACTACTATTACTACTACTACTACTATTAAATATCAGGCAATGAAAGGCAAGGAGTGGAGGTTCCTGTGGGGACAATTAAAGCAGCCTTCAGCTGAGTCTAATAAGGTCCCATCCTCTCACAGGACTTGAGATTTGGGGCTGGAATTAGGGACTTTTCTCCCTGCAATGAAAACATTTCACATGTCTCTCCCTAGAAATATTCAACAAGGGTTTTAACAGCGCACAATAAACAGATTTACACTAATGCCTTAATTTCTTGAGGCAAATCATTATGTCTGAAAGTGTTAATAAACTTAAAGATGAGAACTCACAGTTTTCAGAAAATTCGATTATCACCAACTTTTATTCCGTGGAGGCAAACCCATGTTGAATATCTGGCTGACCCACTCAGGACATGCAGATACCACATGTATCCCTTCACCAGCAACACTTTTAGCTTCAGCCCTTTGCTGAATTCTTCCTTTATGTTCGTTAAAAGTCGTACCGTAAAATTAATCAAAGTCGATATGCTATTTCCTGTATCGTATTTCTTCTAACGTTATCAATATTGCTAATAAAAATAGAGATTGGAACAGTATGTTGTAATGTCCAGGATATAAGCCAGATCCTGCTGCAGCTCAAATAAATATGAATTTGGCCTTTGGCTTTCATAAAAGCAGGATAATGTCTCTATCTAGGTTCTTCTAACGGATAACATCAGCCCCCTCTGCTTCCCTTCTCAGAATTCCCAGAATCTGAGAATTTAGGCTAGTAGAAGAAATATAACTCTGTGTCCTGGAGATTTTTGAGATTAAACGAAATCAAAGTAAAGCAAAGCCCCAAACTTCATTCCCAGCTGAAACGAAATCTGGCATTTCCAAAGCATTTGTGCTTTGAAAGCGCTGACATTTCCCACATTGGCCCTTGGAATTGCAAATCAGGAGGTCTTGAGAGACAAAATAGGAAGGAGAGAACAGGGAAGAGCTCATATGGATCTGGTCAGGTCCAGATGCTTAATGTTCCTCCTTTCTGCTGCTGTTCCTCCTTCCCAAGACCATGTCCCCATTTTCTGAGGTGTTTTTTTTAGTCAAATTTTTGGTGAAAGAATTAGGAAGGAATCCTTCCCTGTGAGGGTGGGGAGGCCCTGGCACACGGTGTCCAGAGAAGCTGTGGCTGCCCCTGGATCCCTGGAGGTGTCCAGGGTCAGGTTGGACAGGCTTGGAGCAACCTGGGATAGGGGAAGATGTCCCTGCCCGTTGCAGGGGTGGGACTGCATGGACTTTAAGGTCACTCCACCTTACACCATTCCATGATTTCGTTAAATGGGTTTGGGTGGTGTTGGAGCTGCATGTGCCAGTGAGGATTTTTTCCCTAAGTCCAGCTCCTCTCCCCACCTTGAGGATCCTATGGAGAGTCAGGATTTCCTCAATCCAATGTATATGAAGGATCCATGTGTGAGTGCGTGGTCTTGGCTGCTGACCCTGGGAATCTGTCTCCAGGTCCTGCTGGCGAGACGGCCAGAGCACCCCACTCCAAACTAAAGCTTCCCAAAAGACCAAATATCACTTATTTTTTAAACTGGTTTTGAGTATCACTCGTGCATGTGGAGCCATGAGCCTTAATGAGCCATAAAAAGGAGGAGTTTTGCTGGGTAGATCTCCTGGACAGAGCAGAGGATGGAAATGACATCCAGCTCTGCCTGAGCCAAAACTTTCCAGAGCTGATGGCAAGTGTCTCTTGCCATCCTGCATTGGGCTGGTGGGGCTGGGATGCTCCTGCATCCACTGACTTCTGCCATCATCCTGCATTGGATCCAGACCATGCTCAAGCTCCTGGGAAAACTGTCTCAAAAATTGGGAAGCTTCTGGGTCTCTTTGGGGTTGCATGCCTTACCAGAGCCACGGCTTGGAGGTAGCATGGACAGGTTGGTCCATGCTCTCCCTTTTGATTTGCTCCTCAGCAGGTGAAAACAGAGATTTGCTCCTCAGCCCTAAAACCAAACAAAATAACGAAAACATCTGTGGGGTGGAGAAAAGTGTTTTATTTGCAGAAATTGGGCTTGGCCAGTTTGGATCCTGGCATTCCTACCCTGGCAGCCACGTGGCCCCAGCGCCAGCCCCCACACTTTAATTCTTCCCTTTTTTTCCTTAAAATAGGACACACCTGTAAGGAAGGCGAGTTTCTTCAAGACATTCCTGATCTGGAGCATATTAAACTGATATTTTTGTTTTGTATTTTGCATGATTTGCTCCAGTGATAACATAATAGCATGATATTTAGCCTGGGACTGATTAAAACATTTCTTTTGATCAGCGCAGCAGATTGGAACAGTTGTTTATTACTGGACAAAGCTTGAAGAAAAGGAACTAAGAAAAAAGAGCTGAAAAAAGAAACGGCTCTGGGTGGCTGTTTGGTTTGGTTTGTGCTGGGATATTTCCTTTGCTTTGGGAAAATTCTCTGTTCCAGCCGGGGTTTGCAAGTGAGAGAAGGGAAGGATGATCCATCACGCTGATGGACAACGGCTGAAAAGCTGGGCACTGGCTGTTAAAACCACACGTGTGGGGAATGAAAGTCATTTCTCCCTCTCAGGACACACTGGTGGCCCAGATCATCACTGATGAATTTCTGCATCCAAATTTAGCATTTCCTAGGAGGAAACTTCTTAGCTACATCAATCACTGCACAATTCAAAGCTGCCTATATTTTAAAATATAAGATTTAACTTTAAAAACCTTTTATTTCTTGAACAAATGCAGAGTTGTTTTGTTACAAACCTACAACATCTGAACGTTAATGCATTATTCTAGTTTAGCTCCAGTTCCTCTAAAGGCTTTTAGGCTATAGATTTTAATTACATGAATATTTTTAATAAAATCCCCTTTTTAACTGCTGGCAAGACTGTAAGGGAAAAAACAATAATATCTGGCTCTGTCTCTCTGACAGAATAATTCTTCAAGTTGCATTTGCCACATCCCCGCAGCTGCGACCAATAACCCTCTGTCTTTATGATTCTCCTCCGATATGAAATTAAAATGAACTGGAAATGTTTATGCTGCAAATGGTGTGCAACACATTAAACAGATAATGCCAGCAAAGGGTTTGCTTCAAGCAGGGGTTCCTCCTCCAGCAGAGCCCCTCTGTAACTTAATCCCCCCTTTTCCCAGGCAGAGGGAATTGCTGTTCTGCAGAAAGCCTCGGACACATCACAATATCTTCATTAAAGAGGAATTACTTCCATCTCGCCATCCCCAGGTGCCACTGAAAGCGAGGCTTTGTTTCATGTGGCCGGTTGCAATTCCAGTGTTTATAGCAGTGGATTCCTTGGCTTCACGGGACATTTGGAGATAAATCTATTTTGAGTTCTGTTTGCTTCCCCTGGCCTTTTTTCCCGCAGTGTGTTTATAGCTGCATATTAATTCCTCGGTCATGCCTTTGGAATTTTTCACTGCTTGCAATAAAAAAAAAAAAAAATATATATACAGACCTCATCCTATTTAATCATCTCAGCCCAATATATTTTTTGCTTGTCTGCACAGATCGATACATTGGGCTAAATCAAATTCTTTCAGGCTGTTAATTTTGAGGGGCTCCATTCCCAATGCCTGCACCTGTCCCGTGTTTTTCTTGCAAGGGGACACCTCTCCTCAGCTCCCAGGATGACTCCCGGACATGTGTGCAAAGGGATCCTGGGGGTGTGGAGAGCCTGGGGCTGGGGAAGTGCGAGTTGCAACCTGGTGATTTGTGTCATGTGTCCCTCCTTGTCCCACAGCCACTGTGACAGTGACTCGGGAGGGGAAGGATCTTACCCTTAATTGGGGTGTTTCTCCAGCACAACCAACGGGATTTTCACCTCCTGCTGCTCCTTGGACACCACCACCACCACAGGCTGGCTTGGGTTGAAAAATAAAGCCCATCCAGTTCTATTCCTTGCCATGGGCAGGGACAGCTTCCACTATCCCAGGTTGCTCCAAACCCCATCCAACCTGGCCTTGGACACTTCCAGGGATGGGACACCACCGTTTCTCTGGGCATGCTGTGCCAGGGCTTCCCCACCCTCATCTCTGCTCAGAAACATGGTTTCTGCTACATGGTGCTGACTTGAGGACTGTAAAGTCCTGTCAACTTTGCTGTAGTATTTCAAAGCATTGGGAATCATCACTAATTTTCCCTCCAGAGAAACACAGTCTCTCTAGACAGCACTGGCAGAACAAAACAAATTAGATTTATAGGAGCATATTGTCATTTTGGGGTGGACAGAGTTTATTCCACATGCTCTGTACAGCAGCATAAATCTGGCCAGGGAGGGAAGGAAGGGAAGGAAGGGAATGAAGGGAATGGCAGCACAAGCTGTCAGCAGCTCCCTGGGATCTGACAGGGTCCAGCAAACGCTCCCCCCATCCTGACCCTGCCTGTCAATCAGCTTTTGGGGAGAAGCCCCTTCCCACCCTCCCCTCAGCCCTTCAGTGAGGAGCAGCAGCCAGCTCCAATTTGGAGTAGCTGTCATTTATCATTATTTCGGGGGGGAAGGGGCCAGGAAGGTTCTCCTCACCCCGAAGGTGCAGGCAGAGCAGAATTTGAGATGATGGGTGGGGATTTCCACCGGCACAAATGGGAATAAGACTCGGAGCTTTCCAGGCTGCACCAAAAATAGCGTCCCAATTTCAATCTCAATTAGAGCTCGGTAACCCCAGAGTATAATTCAGGAGTCAGCTTCTAATATTTCAATTCAGGATGAAGAATAATATTCCACTTCCCCCTCTGCAGCCCGAGCGATTTTCGTTTCATAGGGGCTAATCTTGACTCAAACATGTGTTTCAGTGAGATGCTCAAGGATATGAGTGTGCTAAAGAAAATACAGGAAAAAGTTGTGTAGAAATGGAATTGTGCTAACGTCTGTGGAGGAGTCAACTCCTTGGAATCATGGAATCATGGAATGGTTTGGGTTGGAAGGGGTGGTAAAGCCCATCTTGTTCCACTATCCCAGGTTGCTCCAAGCCCTGTCCAGCCTGGCCTTGGACACTTCCAGGGATCCACGGGCAGCCCACAACAACCTGGGCAACCTGAACCAGGTCCTCCCCACCCTCACAGGAAGGAATTTATTCTCAAAAATCTTATCTAAAACTCTGCTTTTTCAGTTTAAAACCTTTCACTTATTTTTTGGACGTCTCTATTACCACAGAGCTCCTACCAGCATGCCTTAAGGAGAAGAAAAAAATGCAAAACTCTCCCAGATTTATTCTTTATTTTGGAAAACATTCCTTTTCCAGGGCTTCCAATAAGTATTATCATTTTAATAATGAAGTCCTTTAAGAATTAACATTTTAAAATTACTTCCTGAAGATTATTTAAAATTTTAGAAGATGAGCCTCAATGTGATTTCATTTTGATGACAAAGGAAATTAGCTTTAATATTCAAATTAACATTATTATTTAAGAAATACAGTATTTTTAACTTTCATGGTTCACCTGTGTCCACTTTTTTAGCATTGAAAAGTAGAGTTGCACGAAGGGATTTATCCCTTTGGGGTAGGAAGAGGGGGGAGAAACATACATGTCTTTGCAACAGCAAAGTAGTGATTTTCCACCCCTTTTGCATTCTGTTACTGGAGAATGCTGGGGCAGAAAAACTCCTTCAGAGTTTTTGCTCCCCCCCATGGATTTTCCTGCAGCTTTGGCTCATCCCTCCAAATGACACATTGGCAAGTGCCCCTTCCCTGTGCCGCCGGCACTCACCCTTTGCCGTAGGAATTATTTCTTTGTTACTTAATCATCTGTAATTATCTCCTGGAGTAAATTCTGTTGGTGCATCAATTTTCAAACACAACAGTCATTTTTATCAGTCATGTTTATTTAATTTTAGCTGATTAGCACAGAACCTAACAAGTGGCTTAGACTAACAGTGTGTCACTGCCCAAGTATTTTGTAGGTAACAAGAAGACATGGAATAGTGCACATGTTGCTTTGTCTGCATTAATCTATTTACATTGTAATTCTTCAACTGTTTTTAATGGCTGGTTCAGCTGGAAGCAATTAGTTGTCTAAATTAAAGCCACATTTCTCACTTCATGCACTGGGAAGGCTCTTTGCTGTTGTCTTTTCTTTGCTTTTTGTTTTCCAAATCAAGACAGATACCGTTTGAAAGTGCATGAAATCTTATTGAGGGGATTGATCCGGGTGTTTGGAGCTGTGTTCCCATGTGTTTGTCTGCAGCCAAAGCTTTGGATGGGCCAGGGAATGGTGTGTTTGGAGGTGCACTCTGGAGCAGGGCTGTCAGCACAGCAGCAGCAGCTGGGCCTTGGAGCAAGACCTCAGGGCAGCTCTGAGAGCAGGAGTGGAGCAAAGCCAGGAGAGAAAGCACTGGATCCTCTGGGCAGTTCTGCAGGGTCAGGAGCTTGTTGTTTATATATTAATTAAACTAAAAAGTAGGTTTGTGTTAAGAACAATGTAATTTAAGCACCACTTCAGAGCACAGTGTCAGTGTGTGTTGTCCCACATTTTTTATTTTACAGGTTAAAATGTCACATATTTAAAGCAGTCATGGAGTCAGGCTGGTGTTGCTCCACCCCATCTCTGTTCATCTCATTCTATAACTCCATGATATTACAGTCCAATATCTCCCATGAGGCTTGGACTTTCTGAGCAAGGTGAGAATTTTTCCTTTAAAAGTACTATTTTATACCATTTGTTAAAAAAAAAAAAAAATCCAAAAACCAAAACCAAACCTCTCCAAGCATAGACTCTGAAATCAATGCATTATGTCAATGACTTATGAAGGCAAGGAATGAAAAGTCCCAGTGTGCCTCCTCCGGACTTCAGAACACCCTATAAACTGGTACCCCATGCATCAGCCTGGGAAACAGGATACCCCCAGAGAAAAGAAGAATTTAGGCCACCATGTCCCAATGCAGCACCTCCAGGGGCCATTGGACAGGTTTCAGTTTGAGCATCGTTGAAATTGACACATTTTCTTTTCATTTTGGTAAAAAAATAATTTAAAAAAGATAAATAAAATTCACATGTGGCCTAGTCCAGATGGAGCCTTCACTTAAGTCGATATTCCAATAAATCAGGTTTGGCTCGGATTTCCTCCTGAGGAAGGTTTAGATGGTGATCCAGCAAAACAGGGTGAAGGGAGGGAAGGATATCAACCCTGTTTGATGCTCTTCATCCTCACCTCCAAACCCAAAAGCCCCAGCGGAGTGTTCTCTGCCTTCTCCAATTTGTGCAAAGCCAGGAGACCCTCAAATGTGCGTGTATGTGTGTGTGTGTGTGCTCCCTTCTCCCTCAGACATTGTGTGTGCTCCCTTCTCCCTCAGACATTGTGTGTGCTCCCTTCTCCCTCAGACATTGTGTGTGCTCTTTCTCCCTCAGACATTGTGTGTGCTCTTTCTCCCTCAGACATTGTGTGTGCTCCCTTCTCCCTCAGACATTGTGTGTGCTCCCTTCTCCCTCAGACATTGTGTG
>VZUI01097553.1:35393-62561 GCA_013401135.1 Cettia cetti
GTGCTCCCTTCTCCCTCAGACATTGTGTGTGCTCCCTTCTCCCTCAGACATTGTGTGTGCTCCCTTCTCCCTCAGACTTTGTGTGTGCTCCCTTCTCCCTCAGACATGTGTGTGCTCCCTTTTCCAGTCCATCCCAGCTGTCCCTCATTACATGCTCCGCCTGAGCCCCCTGCAGGGTCGGGTTGCGCTGAGGCAAAGGTCAGAGGAACCTCCAGCCTGCATTTTGCCATCGCGTGATTATTCAGATAACAAACAACCTAGAGACTGACTGGGCTTCTCTGTGCCCACAGACAGGGCCCGATCCCTGTAGCAAAAGAAAAAGGCTATTTCTAATTTCTCCTGGCTTCCTGCTATCCTGAATCTCCAAAAAATAATTAAACAAGCAGATGGTGTTTGTGGAGCTGGTGCTTGGCTACAGACTCCTTGCTCTGCCATGTCCTGCTTCTAATATACTGTCCGGCATTAATCAAGCAGTTTAGAAGCATCCTGTATCAGTTGTGCAAAACAGGGCTTAAATGATTTACTGTCAGATTCTTTCAGCTCCTGTTAGGCTCCTGTTTTTCTTTCATGTGGGGAGCAGGGGTCAGCGGCGGCAGGAGATCCGTGCTTTCACTTGGCCAACATTTGCTGCTGTCATTCCGAGCCCACTCCGGTCCCTGCCGAGCGACGGATGTGTTCATGCTCCCAGCCCTGGATACTAATTGATTTTAGGGAGCCCATTCATCAGTTAAATTTAGTAGATCACCCACCAGGTTTGCTGTTCACTGTCAAAGGTAATTCAATTAAAACTCCACAAGTGTGACTAACCAGTGGATGGTAAATATGTTCACCAGCTGTGTTTGCTGGGCCTTCTCCACCCTATTGTGTCTGTGCCTGGTGGAGGATGTGCCCAAGCCCTATACCTTGGCTGATTAATGTATACAACAATTCTGCAGCACTGCTAAAAAAATAAGCACAAATGCTACGTTTGGGATGTGAATGTCTGAACATAAGAGAAGAGAAGTCCTCAGGTGTGTTAAAGGCAGCAGTGCTACAGTGTTTGAATTTACTCAAGTCTTTGGGGTTTTTAAAATAACCTTCCAAGGAATTCGATTTGGATTTTTGGTTTTGAAAATGACTTCCAGAGAATCCAATTTGGATTTTAAAATCCATTGACAGTTTTGTTTTTCCTCATTCACTCCCACTTTACCCTCAGCCATCAGTCAGAGTTGATGTGAAACCATTCAATATGGTTTTATCCATCACCAAAACCGTGTATAAATCAGGGAGAAGTTGCAGGATCTCACGGAAAGATGTTTCTATTAAACCCTGAGGTGGGACAACCTTTGCTGGACCCTCCTGCCTGACCAACTAGGCTTTGAGTCTCCTGCCTGCTGCCAGCAGGCACTCAGATGTGGTTTGGTAGTAATTAAGTGCATCATTAACAATCCCATTGCACACCAAGGGACAAAATGGTGTGTCTGCTTAATAGATTAAAGGAAAATATTCTCTGAAAGGCACAGGTAAACAAGACACTCATCCCTCGACCTTTCACCCTGGAAGACCAAGGTTCACATCCCACTGGAGCACAAATAAATAGGGACTGGACTCCCCTGGCTCACGGCTGGGGGGTTTATAGTCATGGTGAGACTGTTTTGGAGCATGACAGAGTTGGTGGGGATGGGAGAGGATGAATGGGATGTGGGCTTGGAAGGGGCTGGGAGCAGAGAAATTCCTTAAATCCCTGCCCATCCAGAAAGCAGCATGGATTTACTTACAGTCAATACAGTACTTAAGAATGGCTGCCTAAAATTCTTCTTAAAAATTAATTAGGCAGCAACATGGAGTTTCCAGGAGCCTCCACTGCATGGATCCCATTCCAGCAGCCCTTTCTGCAAGAGCAGAAGCCCACACAAGACTGAGATTTCCTGATTCCCTGTGGCTGTAGGAAATAAATGAGCTGGAGTGACTCCGCAAACCACCGGCCTTCCTGCACATCTCTACAGTACAGGAGGAGGAAAACCTGTGTGGTAAAGAGTATCCTGAGAAAACAGCCAGATTTCCCAAACATCCCCATAAACCTTAATGAAGAGCTTGGGAATATCTGGTTTATTTATTACTCCAACCACAGACCAAAAAAACCCTGTAAAACTTCAGCAAAAGCATTAAATTTGGAAGAGAACCTGGAATAGTCCATATTTGCTGCTTTAAACTCACCACACACCAGACGCAGGGTTTTGTGAGTATTAATCTTTGTATTTCTAAAATATTTGGATGAAAAAGCGGTGCTATTGCTATATGTAATAATTACTAATAAATTATTAATTCTACTCTCTTTATACATAAAACTACTCGGCAAAAAATGTAATTTTACATTTTACATGGAAATATGAAGATTTTAAGCGGTGGTCAAATACTTACAGCAAGGTAACTGGATAAGGAATGGCTTTGACATACAGACGCTGCCAGGAATTCTCTTTTTCTTCGTGCTGTTGAATCTCTCCCTTCTTCTGGCATTAATAAATAAAGGCACCTGCTCTACAAATCAGCAGAAATCTGGAAAATCATTATCACTCCAGCAAGGAAATTATGCCCATCATGACAGAACAAATGGGGAATGGAGCCTACACAGGACTTTAAAAAAGGGCTCTATTTGTCAAATTACCAGAGGAAAAGTTGATCTTACTGTTATGGACTTTATCCACTTCCAGGTCACATCAATTAGTCACAGCAGGCTCGTGGAGACTGGAACTAATTTACAACACTCTGAACAGACCCGCCAGCTTCTCTGATGGATTTCCAGGCAAATATTGGGACTTCAGATGGAACCTGGAACTGAAAATCCACCAGCAACAGAATTCCAGCTTAATGGTTCCAGTAATGACCATTTTGCAGCACGAGAAACAAAGCCCTGATTGTGATAAGAATATAGGGAAATATCTCCTGTATAGACTCCAGGGTTATGTTTATCTAATACTTGAAAAAAGAAAGGGGTCGTAAAAGATTTAATAAAAAATACTGAGCATCTTTAAAGGAAGTTTTCAAATGTTTAAAAACTGACAGCTCATTTTGACAGAAATTGATTGTGTTAAAGAATAATGAATCAGATAGCAGGGAAATTAAATTAAGCTGATTATTATCTTGTCAGATACACACATTATGTCATGTTCGTTGCTTTAGACTTTTGCAAAAGGATTGTTTCATTCAGTCTTAATAAAATTAGAATATCCTAAGCAATACACACAGGTGTGACTGTAAAATATCTTTGTTTTTAGACATTTAGATTTTATTTAATTATTTTGATGTTTTTATTATTTATATTTTATTATTCTATATAATTAGCATACTTGTATAATTCTTTAGATTATTTGGATTATTAAATATGCATATTTAGATTAGAAATATGCAATATGAAGTATTTTATTCTCTGAAATCCCCCTTATTTAGGCAAGGGCTGTGAGCAGCCTCTGTGCTGAGTCTGGGTCTGGCAGCTCCTCACAGCAACCAGCACCATTGGAAGACCCTGGGAAGCTTTCCCAAAACCTGGATCCTGCAGCCCCTTTGATTTTCCCTTTTGAACCACATTGTGCAGCTGATCCAGGCTGAGTTCCTTAATAAAGAGCAGCAAAGGGAAGCAGGAGCCTGGGAGACTCTCTCAGTGCATCTTCTGCCAGTGAGAGCAGCTCCACTGGCATGTGAAATTAGTTACAGATTGTTCACGTCGGGCCTTTCCCTCACGGAATGGAAATGAAGGGAGCTGCTTCCGAAACAAGCAAGGCCACTGACCCTACTCAGGGTTCCACTGGAAAAATACTGCTTGAAACAAGAAAGTTGGGAGCCAAGTGCTGTCATGAGCTCAAAGCAGCCCGAGCAAGAGGTGAAGGCAGAACTGCAGAGAGAATCCTGAAATTAATGTCAATCCTTCATCAAACTAAAGCTCATCAAAGCTCCAATAAAAAAATAAAATTTACCACTAAAATCCATTTCCATCAGTGCATACTGAGTGTTTCTGTATGTATAAAATGGAAGAAATATGACAGATCAAAAGCAGAACAACAGCTAAAACCCCCCAAGATTTAACTAAGAACGAAATTTAAACCCAAGTTTTAAGCACAAGGTTACTCACTATCACACTCCTAACAGATCTCTGAGACATAAATTTCCCCCAAAGGCAGAAAAGGACCGTTTTGAAGAGTATTTAGTGCAGACTGACCCCATTCAGCTGATGGCCCTGTGGATGTGCTGCCGAGCTGGATTTTGGGATCAAAGCCCCAGCACAGGCATGTCCTGCTGCGAGTGGGTGCTGCCCAAACAAAGGTTCCACGGGAGAGACTGTTCCCTGAACCAACAGCGTTCCTTTAACTGCTCCAACCAGACATTTCTGTTGGATCCACGAAAGCAAAGTCTGAGGTGCCCTCTGCTGGTCCTTGAACGACTGAATACAGATGTTAAAATGGAAGATTTTTAGGTCTGGGAAAGCCAAACCCAATCCCAAACTCAAACCCACATCACCTCTTTGCCAGTTTTCCAGCAGTCCCTTGTTCTGTGTGCAAGGACAGAAAACCCTCAAGAGATATTTAAGCATGGGGCTCTCTCAGACTAAACATTTTTAAAAACCCATAAAATTAGAGTTTATGTAGTTACACTTAATTACTCCCCAATTGTCCCAAATCTCTCTCAGTAGTACCCAGTTTATTTTCTTCTTGTTTTCTCCCCATAAAGATTGAATTCTCTGGATGTCTTCCCACAGGAAAGATGCCACATCTGCTTGTCCATCCATGTACAGAGACCTGTAGCAGCCACACAACCTGGACACACACCCAGAATGAGTCTGTACAATTTTATTTACCACCTGCATTTACATTTACAAACTGTCTCATACAAGTAAAGCAGTTTCAAAAGTGAACTCAACCAGAGCTACAAAAATTATTCTCTTCTCTATACACGGCACCAGCTTCAGAATTTATGTCTATACATAACTGCTGATTATGTTTAACAAAAACTTACTATTTTTTGGCTCTGAAGATCTCCACAAAGGCAACTTGTTAAGTTTTATCCCATTGCAATCATGATATTAAAGTTCTTGTTTTGCTTCCCTCTCCTTTTATCTGAAGCTTTGCATGGTTTTGTTTTGGAATTCTAATGAAGACAAAGCTACCACCAACCAGCAGTTTTAAAATAAACGAGGATAAAAATGCTGAGCAAAACCATCCAGCAACATTTCAAGCAATGTTTCACTTAAGATGTGCCTGTTCATCAGCATAAATACTGACATTTTAGCTGGCAGAAAAGCACAAACAAATGATTTAACATGAAATGAACTTTACAAACAGTCAACTTACAGAGACAAAACAAGGTGGGAATGAGGAGCCAGAGTTGCTCAGGGAAGAGAAATGTTTTGAGGAGCCTGAAGGGAGGAAGGACGAAAATCAAATATTGCTTTGAGTAGCTTTCAGCTTGAAGCATCTCCAAATGTTATGAGAAAAATGTATATATTTAAAATATAACTTCAACCTTCCTGGATGCAGCTCCAAGCCACAAGTGAAAGCATTTCCCCAGGAGAGGGCAGGAGTTCTGTACACAGGAGCTGCCAGCCTTAAACCCTTGCAAGGCTGAAATACACAGCAACTCCTGGAGTGAAGTCAACAGGGCAAAAATTCCATCTCAAACACTTATTTCTTCCTAAGCCTCATTGCATCACAGTCCCCCAGACATAACCTTAATTATGTCAGTCAAACCTTTGTATTTGTTAATTCCTTTCAAGAGACAGCACTGGAAATCTGTGCTGAACCTGGAGTTCACCAGCCTGGGATAAGATCAAAACTCCACAACAATCCATAAAATCATGAAGCTTATTTAACCTTTCAGTTGCAGCAATCTCAGTCCCAGTCTATTTTTAAATCCCTCCAAGCCTCACAGCAAGGCAACAGACTGGGAAAATCAACCATGCGGGAGCTCAGAATTGCTGTCTGACCCTCAACTAATTCCAGAATGGCCCAAATCAGTCAAAGAGCAGCATCATTTTTAACATTAAAAGAAGCCAGACACAGTAGCTGGAGCTGTCTGCTATCAGACACTGAATGCTCAGTATTTCACAGACAGCTCCAAGTAAACTCCAGTGTGGAGCAATTCCACAGCAGGAAGCTTCCAGCACTCTCATGATATGAAGTAACTGAATATTAAAAAACTGAAGTAAGTCCAGCAAGGCAAAGGCACACACACAGCCACCCCAGCTAAGTAACTGGGTTGCATAGATACATCATGATCTTGGTTACAACGTTCAGAAGCAGCCAGGGAAGAAAATGCAGGAGAAAGTCCCATTCTAAGATGCTTTATTAATCATTTGAAGGGATCATAGCCAGACTACAGCTGTCAGTACGTGGTTTTTAAACACCTTCCAACTTCTCCTGTTTACAGGAGGAACACTCAAGGTGTTTACATTTATTTTTAACCCCAGTTTCTTTCTAACAAGTGAAAAGACCCCATTTTATACTCATGGTCTTAGTTCAGCTGCCAGTGTAAAAGAAAATCCCACAACATTTCAGGTTGTTTTGTCTATCTTATTTTCCTGATTTTATTTTTACAGTAACCTTGATTACTGTAACACATAACATCCTGCTCAACCCTCGGAGTGAGTTGGGTAACACATTCAAAATAACGTCTGAAACTGTTCTAAAAAGTTTCATAGTTTTTGCACATTTTCATTGAAAAAATCTTGCTTGAATAAAAAAGTGTTTTTCGTTTCCTTAAACAATTCCCTACCACTGGAAAACTCACGCGGCCCTGAGCACCAGGCAATTAAGAACCAATTCCAAACCTGGTGCTCCACACCTTCCCTCACCCCTATAAAGACAAAACATAAAAATGAGCCCAAAAAAATTAGGAAGAGAATTTGAACGCCACTGTTTATCACAACACATCACAAGTGGTCTCAGCTACAAATTTCTACAACCATTTCTTACTTTACAAATGCAACAAGAATTTGAAGCTACTGAGAACAGCCAGACTCTCTTACTATGCAGAAATATAAAGGGATTGCTAAAATTAGCTACTCCCTACAACCAGAATATTACAAACAATATGATTTTATCTGCAGAGAGAAACAGACCTGGCAAAGAATCCAAAAATATATTTTATTCCTCCTGTGCTAAAGTGATGCCACCATACAAGTCCCCAGTTATATGAAATCAGCTTTTGGTAACTCATTTTTGAACTAAACTGCTAATTTCAGCACATTCATCCTAACTTTTAAATATTAAAAACCTGAAAGTCCACTTAATTGTTTCAGCAAGAGCATTTTCCAGGAGGTCCATCCTGTCCACCCCTGCATGTTCCAGGAGTTTGGCTCTGTAGGAAAATGATCTACAACAACCACCTGAACTGATAAATCAGCTCTCCAACCATAAACAGCTTTCTTAATTAAAAAAATTTCATAATTTAAAATATATCTCCCTCACACTCTGCTTTGCTTGTAACTAGAATGTACCACCATTAGTAGCTGACTTAGAACATCAACTTGAATTTGTGAAAAAAGCTCGCAAAAAATAGACTTCCAAATGTACAGAAAAGGACATTAGAGCTGATATTTTTGGGTCACTTTATGTATTTTAGAAAGAGTAGCTAGCTGGGAGTAAGTACCCTATATTACAAATATTCAAACACCTAAACTGGACTGCTTTACACCTCGAGTGCAGTGCAGGGTTAGATCCAGACCAAGAATTTGGAAGCAGCTCCAAAGAAATGCAGCTCCGCTCACTTAGACTTGATCACGTAGGCGGGCCAGTCTCTGCGACAGCTCATCCTGCACAGTCGGAAAACAAAAAGGGAAAACCAACCATCAGCAACAGGAAACGCAACTTTTGCCATCTGATGTCCAGCTGATGAGAAATTTTCTCATAGCTTAACAAGATTTGCTTAAGATCTCAAGCATGGCTGTGAGGGAGGCGTTTCAGAACACAGAATTAAGCAGAGAAGGATTAGGGTTTTTTCAAAAAATGTGGAGTATTTGATAGGACAAGGGGGCTGAAATCCTTCCCTGTGAAGGTGGGGAGGCACTGGCATAGGTTCCCAGAGAAGCTGCGCCTGCCCCATCCCTGGGAATCTCCAAGGCCAGGTTGGACAGAGCTTGGAGCAACCTAGGCTAGTGGAAGGTGTCCCTGCCCATGGCACTGGATGAGTTTTAAGGTCCCTTCCCTTCAACATTCAACAAATGTATTGCTAAAATTACTTTGATAGCAAGGCTTTTAACCACACAGTTTCCTTGGGACAGCTGAAATAGAATTTAGCAATTTAGCATTTTGTTTTGTCTGAGTGAAGCATTAATTCTCACATTTCATTTCTCCAGAAAACACTGACCTCAATGAAATCCAACATTTACCTGTTCTGCTGAGGCCACGCTTGTACCAACAGAACCTGTCTGTCCTTGAGGTAGTTCCATGTTCAGATCAAGGCTAACAGGAGAAAACAGAGGAAACACCAAGTCAGGCACAGGTGGATCAAGGGGGAAGCACCATAACTGACAGCAGAGAAACAATGAGACAGCACCCCCTGAACACTACAGAGTAACACAAGCTGGTGAGTAATTTTGACTCACTACCAGGACAAGTCAGGTATGTCCAGAGGTAAAAAGAAAATTGTGTTTTTTCTCTGCTTCCAAGAGACAGGCTTATAAAACAAGGGTATCTGTTTTATGTAACCAGGAAGGGTTGTGGGAACCAAGATTTATTCAAGAAACAGAAATTTCACCTACCCTGCTTCATCTGCCATTTCCTGCAGGAGCATATCCACTTGGTTCTAAAGGAAAACAAAACGGATTGTTGCATTTGAAGCTACTGACAAACTCTTGTTAGATTTTCAGAGAAAAGTTTTAACACAATTTTAACAGAACTGATTTAAAGGTAAATGCCTTTGGCAGAATAGTTTTGTGCTTAACCACTAGAAGGTATGAACTCAAAAATAAGGAGCAGAGATGCTCAGCAGGTAAAACGACATTAATTGAACTCTGGCTTGTAAATAATGCTTCTACAGAATTCAACTTATCTGTAAAAAACCCCAAACATATACCTGAGTGTTTCAAGTGCTACTAATGAACAGTTTAGACACATAATTTAAGATCACCTTGCTAAAATATATCCTATTATTCTTACTTGTGGCGTCGTTAATGTTGTAGTGTTGCTCATTGTGTCTTCCATCTGTTGTGTCTGAACATCCAGTGTCTCAAACTGATGCTCAAATTTGTCCATTAGTGCAGATATCTATGAAAAATATGAATCAAATTACTTATCTTCAGGTAACAGAAATAATACATCTCAACTGGAAAACTCTTGATTGAATTTCCTTTTCTAAAACTTATGCCTGTTGTTTCTTCTGCTTTTGATGTCAGGTCCAAGAAAATTAAGTTTATTCACCTTTTCCAAGTTCATGCTCTTCAAGGTGGCATCCATTGACTTCACCACCCCTGCCATCGACTTTGTTACCTGAAACAAGGGAAAGGAAATTATTACAAGGAAAAAATCAGCAGTTTAGGAACAAATCCTTCCCTGTGAGGGTGGGAAGGCCCTGGCACAGGGTGCCCAGAGAAGCTGCAGCTACCCCTGCATCCCTGGAAGTGTCCAAGGCCAGGCTGGATGGGGCCTGGAGCAACCTGGGTTTGTGGAAGGTGTCCCTGCCCACAGCAGAGGGTGACACTGGATGGGCTTTAAGGTCCCTTCCAAACTAAATTATTCTGGAATTCTGTTATTTCTGACCACAGAGCTTTGACAGTATCAAATAGCAGGGAACATCCTATTGCCATCTGGAATGTCATATTTTAAATAACTCCTACCATTCTCAGCTCTAGAAATTAACTCAGCCACTGGAAATACACATTCTGAGGCAAAATTCACTAAAAATGAGCTTTATATGGCATTCATTTTGTACACTTGAGATCTGCCACTATTAAGGGACACATTTGGTCCACAGGTCACAATAAACTTCCAAGGTGAAGAACAGTAAATCAGTTTACCTTAAACAACTATTTGAGCTAAAAAAGATCTCTGGAATCACAACTCCCACCTCACGATTTTATTTTGAAGGGGAGAAGTATTTTTGTGAAATAATCCAAAGAGCAGCTGCCAGAGGAATTCCAGCACCGGATTCTCGGCTACCTCTAAAAGCAAAAGTGGAAGTTCCCAGCGCATTCCAGCCGGGATGAAGCCACCCCAGAGAAGATGAGAGGTCTCCTCCGTGCCCCTGGAGCATGGGGAGGGCCTCACCTTGCCCATGGTGACGGCAGTCTGGACCCTGGCTGCCACGGCGTCCACGCGGGCGCTCATGCGCAGGAAGTTGATGGCCTGGTTCTTCTGGCGGATGGCGTTCTCCGCGTGGATCCGCGCCACTTCCATGTTCCCCTTCTGAATGGCCTTGGCAAAGAGGGAGACACAAAAGGAAAAGCCTTTCACCCTTCCTCTCTCCTAGGATTTCTGTGTAGTCTGTTTTAGCTTTGAAAGAAGCATTCATTAGTCGCTATGTCTTTTACTATTAAAAAAGAAAACAAATCCCTCCCTCCTTCCACAGTAGATCCCAAACATTTCCAAGGTGAGAACTCCTAAATTCTTTACAAGAAAGGCATTGGAAAGAATGCACTTCACATAGGCAGCTTTGCAGAGCTACAGATAGATAATTTCTGTTCCTGAAAACATTTTCAGTCTCAAGACAAAAACAGGCACAGGTGGTACAGCTGTATCTCAAGGGCAAAAATACACCAAATCAACTCAGCCGCTCTCTTCTCTACTTCAAGGACTCAAAAGCTGTTCTGAAGCTCCTCTCCACAAGCCCTTTTAATACAAGCTGATAAACATGAAGTGGTTTTAACTCTGAGAAAAACAGCCTCTACCAAAGCACATACAAGACACTCCTCTAGGGTAGCAAATGTCAGAAGCTGTCCATGAGGATGCACAAGAATTTATCCTCATGTTTATTAATAGGCACAAAAAGGTTTATAGTCACATTTTTAAATAACAAACATTGATCACATGATTATTAGCATGCACACCAGGGAAATGACAAAACACCAGATGTCTTCCTGCTCTAACAAGCAAGCAACAGAACTAAAAAGCTTGGTTCAGACTTACCTTCTTAATTTTAGCTTTCTCAGCCTTTTCTTCTTTGTCGCATTTTTTGGAGTTCCTGTTGAGCTCCTTTGCAGCAAACTTCAAATTAAAGAGGTGTTCTGCAGTGCAAGTTAAGGGACCAAACCTACTTCAGAGTGATAAATTCTCACCAAACACCTCCCAAGAGGAACTGAGAGTGGTTCTCTGCCGGTTACTTTCATTCCTGCACCCAAAGCCTGTGACTTCCAGTAAAATTATGTGGTTTCCTGACTTGCCTGGAACCTCCCCATCCAAAAAAAAGCCCAAAGTCACTGAGGAACACAACAAATGAACAGTATAACAGCCACAGCCAACTACAGCCCAACAAGATCTTAAATTGCTCAGCCAGCTCCTCCCCAGCCCTGGGTCATGTGAGTGATCCCAGGCTCCCTGACAGTTCTATCACCTGACTTTTGGGCAGAGAGTACTTCAGTCAGGAAGAGAAACTTTAAAAACAAAAGTTCAACTGTGTAAACTGAAAGCTCCAAGAAAACAGCAAGACAAGCCTTCTGAGTGATTTGGAATGACTGCACTAAACTATTACTGACAGCAAATAGAGTGTGTGCTGTAAAAATAACAATCAAAAACATTCTCTTAAAATACTGCTCATGAAAGCTTCCAAATAATATCAGCCTTTCTCAAACAATATGTAATTAAAAAGCTTTGTGGTTTTCTTTCCTGCCACCTGTGATATCCCAAGAGGAAAACGCAGCAGGTACTAAGATGATTAACAATTAAGTAGAAGCACAGAGCTAAACATTACGAGTACTTGGGGTTTCTTCAATATTTCAAGCACATAAATTATTCCAGAGCTGTTATGCGCTTTAAAGTCCAGCCATTCCTCTTACTCTGACACCAACCTGGAGACCTTAGGAATGTCTATTATCCTATAAACATCACAGGCAGGCTACAAACAGGTAACATGCCTGACTTTGCATTTAGAATATCTATTAATGTAGGTACCAGTACCAGAGCAGTTTATTTTGAAATCACTTCCTCAGTTACTGAGCTGGGGAATTTACCTGACATTAAACCAGCTCACCCATCCCTGAGAAGCACATTCCTGCTCCTCCCTTCAAGTGTCTTTCCCAACACTCGAGAACAAATCCGAGTTTGGCACAACCCGAGTGGAACCCAACTTCCACTCAGTTTGTGACTCACAGTCAGCTGCTTCAGCAATCCGTCAGTCCCTACCAGGACAATCGGAGATGCCAGCACTGCCTGCACATTCCAACCACACTGAGACCGCCGGAATCCACACTGAGACCTCTGGAATCCATAAGAGTTTTCTGCCCCTATGCTTCAAGATGGTTTTATACAGCATGGAAGTTTCAGTCAGCCCACACAGGGCTCTGTGTGTAAATTCTTTCCAAGAGCAGGAAGCACAGCTGACGTGGTGGCTATTTGGGGCACAACCCTGCTGACATCACTCCAGTCTATACACAGATATGCTGTCCCTGCTACATAATTTGCACTATTTTTAGTAGAAATTGCGTTTTGTGCCTCAGGAACTGGGCTGTCCCTCCGTCCACCACCGCCCTGCCTCCCCCTCCTCACTCCCAACCAAGGCTGCCTGATCACACCTTGGGAAGAGACACAGAACCTCCCACTCACTTCCTTGTCCCTTCAGGGCGCTGAAACCACAGAAGTACGGAATAACTGAGGCTAGAAGGGACTTCTGGAGATCACGCAGTCCAACTCCCCTGCCCTGGCAGGGTCACCTGGTGCAGGTGACACAAAAACGAGCCGAGGTGGGTTTGGGATGTCTCCAGAGACTCCACATCCCCCATGGCAGCTGTTCCAGTGCTGTGCCCCCTCCACGAAAAGAAGCTCTTCCTCGTGTTGAGGTGGAATTCCTTGGTTTTTAGTCTCTGCACACTGCTTCTCATCCTGGAGCTGGGCACCACCGAACAGAGCCCGACACCAGCCCCTGACACCCCCTGGAGATATTGGTATGGAATATGAGATCCCTTCCCGGTTTCCCGGTCTTAAGAAGAGAATTTCGAAGCTGAGAGATGTCAGTCCCTGCCAGTGTCACACCCAGCCCTTCCGCGGCCCCTGCTGCTCCCCCTCGTCGCCCGCGTCCCGAGGGGGAGCCATGAGGGGCAATTCGCCTCCTCGTTCCCCCGCGCCCCGGGAGCTCCTCGGGGGCTCCTCCCGGCGGGGAGGCCTCGCTCGCCACCGCCACCTTCCCCGGCCCGGCCCCGGCAGCTCCCGGCCCGTCCCGCCCGCGGTCCCATCCCCGAGGATACTCTCCATGTTGGACATGCTGGCGGCCCCGGGGGGAGCGGCGCGGCTCCGGACCGGGCTGGGGCGGCGCTGGGCCCGGGGCGGCGGCGGCTCCGGCGGCTCCGGCGGCTCCGGGTTCCGGCCCCGTGACGAGCCGGGGCGGGGCCGCGCCTGCGGCTTTGGGCTGGGAGGGACCGGGAACCTCATCGCGGCCCTTCCCTGTGTGGGCAGGAGCGCATTCATGGATTGGAGTGCTCTAGATGCTGGCTGGACTGGCTGTGGACGCTTCCAGGAGTGGGGGAGCTACAGCTTCTCTTCGAAATCTATTCCAGCACCTCACCTCCCTCACAGGGAATATTTTCCTCCTAATATCCAATCTAAATCACAGACTATTTTGAGTTGGAAGGGATCCACAAAGATCTTCAGTCCAGCTCCTGGTCCTGCACAGACACCCCAACAAGCTCACCCTGTGCATCCCTGGGAGCGTTGTCCAAACGCTCCTGGAGCTCTGGCAGCCTTGAGGCTGTGCGCATCCCCTGGGGAGCCTGGGCAGTGCCGAAACACCCTCAGAACCTTTTCCTGATCTCCAGCCTGACCCTGGCACATCTCCAGCCGTTCCCCGGATCCTGTCCCTGTCACCACGGAGATCTGCCCCTCCGCTTTCCCTCACAATGGAGTTGTAACTACGCTGTTTCCCCTCAGGCTCCTCCAGCTGAACAGACCAAGTACCCTCACCTGCTCCTCAAGGCACTTCTCCATCTTCATGTCCCCCTCTTTGAATAGCTCTCCTCTCCTTCAGTTTGAATCCATTCCACAGCTGTCCTGTCTCTCCAGTCCCGTGTAAAAAAAATAGTGTCTCTTCATCTCTCTTGTCAGCTCCTTCAGGTACTGGAAGACCACAATTAAGTCACCCCAAAGCTTCTCCACAGTGGACACCCCCAGCTTGCCTAGCTTTTCTCCAAAGCAGAGCTGCCCCGTCCCCTCTAAGTATTTGTGGCCTCCTCTGGACTGGCACCAGCAGCTCCACATCCTTCTGGATCCTAGGGCTGGAGGCAGCTCTGCAGGGCAGAATTCCCCCCTTCCTGCTGCCCCCACTGGGGATGAGCCCAGGACCTGGGGGGGCTGTGGGCAGGACCATGTCCAGACTCCAGGATGAATCTATATTTAGCAATATTTCCTCTGAGGTATCTCAGACAAAACCTGCCAGAGTGATACATCTGAGCTGGCTGTTCTTCCCAGGTGAAATGCCGGTAGGAGTTGTGGATACGGTAATAATGCAGGAGTGCTTGTGGCAAATGAACTGCAAAGAATGTGGCAGAAGACCCTTGAGCAAAGCCAGTAACTAATTATTCTTGCTGGTGTCTCAGGAGTCCGAATTTATAGTGATATAAGTGAGTCTTGGCTGTGAAAGCTTTGAAACCAAACTGGTGACACCACAGCAATGACAGACTCCACGTGTATAATAGGTGAGGTCTACAGGAAGGATTTTTTATTCAGGAGATGGGAAAAGATGAGATTTGCTGTATCTGATAATTCTCAGTATCACCAGTTCACAGACGTGTTATTATCTATGGTTTTAAACCAAATCTTGGGAGGGATGTAGGAGAGATTTAACATATTTAAGAGTTCTCTGTCTGTTCCTGCTTGGACAACCACCCAGTGTTCAGCCTCCTGGAAGCTTGTACAGTAATTCTCATGAGTAATAGTTCTTTAAATGAATAAGGTTCTCCAGGGTCAGAAACAGACACTAGATCATTGAACAGCCACTGCTTTTTTCTCTAATATTCCTGGAACTCTCTCATTAGGACACAATTTGGAGGTGATATTAGATAGGAAGTATTAGAGTGATTGTCTAGTCTGAAAAAAATGATTCATTTCAGTGCTGTCAAAGAGAAGTGAACCTGGCCTAATTACCCACAACAATGTTAGAGAACAAAGCAGCAAAACCTGCTCAGAAACAGCAGCATGTAATGTTCTACCTCAATTAAACCTGGAGAAGCATCAATCAGTGTCACACAGGTGACACAGGAGGGAACACACTGGGCTGCAGCTTCCTCAGAGCTGCTCAGGACTTTAGCTCTCAAGTTCCAACTGAAATATCTCTCTCCTTTTGACTGCTGAGGAAATATTTTGATAGCATACCTTAAAAAGCTACCTGAGGTAAAAAAGAAATACATTTCATTGGTTTATGGTTTTTTTCCTGAGAATCATCACTGAATTTCCATTATTAAAAAACCTCCAAATTTGGAAGAAATGCATTACCAAGCAATTATCTTCAGCAACCTGAATTAAATATGTTACCTGTGGGTGCAGGTATAGAGACATACCAAGATTGCAATGAAACCTAAGTAATTTAATGATTTAGAAATATTTTCATTAAAATAACATTCTGGAAGTGTAGGAGGGTCCCTCCTGAGCTGCAGAGTGAGGCTTTGCTCATGGGAGCTCAGTGCCCAGGCCCTCCAGCCTCTCTCACCCAGGAGAAAAATAATAACTTTGGCATTGGAGTCCCTGTTCTTTGACATCTGAGTCACCAGTGGTTAGGAGGGAATAAAGCTGTTGATTAATGTCTAAACTATTAGTAGAGACCTTCTGCCTCTAAATGAGAAGGCGTTTGCTGTATCCCAGGTTTTGAAAGGTGAAGGTGCAGTTGGTGGCTTTTTCCAGCCAATAAAATTGTAAATTGGTTTAGCTTCAAACAATCATGGGTGTCCAGTACTGCTCATTAGACTGAAATCACCAGACACGATTTCTGAATAGTTCCCTCCTGCATTTTTCATTTCAATTCTTGATAAATCCATTTTAGAGCCCCAGCCATCTTGCACTAGGGTACCAACTCTCAATTCTCAAATCTCTTCCAAAAGCAGCAATTTCAAGTCTACCTCCCGCCTCCTCCCTTCCTACACATCCTCCATCTCATCTTGGATGCAGAAAATATTTATTTTTCCTTAAATTTTATTGAGCTGTGAATTATATGTTGTTCCCGCTGTAGCACTTTGGAGAAATAAAACTGACAAACTGAGCTGCACAAGAAGATGAGCTAGGAAAGAGGCAAACTAAAAATATGGAAAAAATCAGAATTATTAAATAAAAGTGCTGAAAACTCAGCAGAATTCAATTTCCAGGCATGATGGAGGTGTATGGATTTGCCAGTTTAATGAGTGCACTTACAGGTAGTGATGGTGTTTAGGGCAGGAAGGAGGTGATGAGATGGAAAACATTCATTACATAAAACGTTATTTCTCTGTCTGTGGTGTTTCAGCTCTTTCTTTTTTATTCTGCCTCCATCATGTTCTTTCCCTCTCTTTTCCCCTTTTACTTTGTGTTTTCACACACAGTAATTGACCACGCCAGGATTTGTTAAATATAATGAGCTTTTCAGTGCAGTATGTTACAAATATTTGGCATTTCCTTGATGTCTTTCAGCCAAGCCCACGAAGGAATACCCTTCGTGTTTTGCAAGAGGAAACAAAGGTACATTTCATTTTCATGGCACCTGAGATCCCATATTGCATAAACCTCCCAAACAGTGGCTCTTACTATAAAATGGCATTTTTGAGATGCATCCAGACCTAAATATGACTTTGACGTTAGGTATAAAGTCCAGAAACACAGCTTGATTTTTATTCTCTTGATGATTGATTCCTTTAATTTTGACGTAAGGATGATTTTACTCTGCTCCGTGAGATTCTCACCATTGGCAATGGTTACAGGCCCAAGCCAAATGAGCTCATGAGCGTTGGCTTGTGAACTGTGACACCAAGAGCGATGAGGATCAATTTTAATCACAATAATTGATCTGCTCCCTGAGTCACTCCCAGTGTCAGTCACGCATGAGTGTAAGAGGCAGCAAATGTTAAATAGGAATTCAGGGGGTAGAACATCAGAATGAGCAAATCTGGGTGTGATACAGCACTGCTGAGAACTCTGACCCTGTGAGAAGAACACTTGTAATTTAAATGCAGGTTTTTAAGTGGATGCAAATAAAAGCAATACAAGGATTGGATTCACATCGTATTTGAAGTCTACATACAGCAAAAAGAAATTAGGGTTATTAAGACATTGGAGGATGTGGGATTTTGGCTGCATCTCTGAGGCAGAAGCAGTTGGCCATGGGAGGAATGATGAAGTTATCCCTTGGGATGAGCCAGGCAGCTTGGCCTCCTCCTGTTGGATGGAGGATCACTGGCACAGAGATGTGCACGCATTGCCCACAGGCTACTTTGCTTTTCTACTTGCAGCAGATTCACCACAGCAGGAGGACTCTGCATCTCAGAATTACTGATGGCCCAAAATGCTGGTGACTCACCAGATTTCCACTGCAGGTGGTTGGCAACTGTGCGAGTCCTGTTCAAAGAGGGAACAACAAATCAGTCCTGCCTCTGCATGGAGGGATGATGGCAAAATACAACTCTGCCCACTGTCTGGACCTGGATAAACAGGGACGTTGTTGTGGTTTGGAAGGACAGGTGTCTGCCAGGGGAAGCCAGAGCCTCCCTTGGAATGGAGGATGTAAATGTCCTCCCTCTGAATTACTATAATTTCGAAGCTAAGGGGCTTTCAGGCAAAGGTATGGGAATAGGAATAATAGCTCTTTGCTAGGAATATTAAAATAAAAATGTAGTGGTACAAAAAAAACCCCAAAAAACCAAAAAAAGAAAACACTGACAGAATCAGAATGTAACCTGACACCCTGTTGGTCAGGGTGTTGGGAGCTGTCCAATCAAGTCCTCTTGGAGTGCCAGATGTGGTTCTGTAGGAGCAGAGATGATCCTGTAGAAGGGTGTAGTTTTCTCTGAAGGTCCAGTGGTGGTGAGATGGGTCCACTCTTCCTTTGGGAATCCAGTGGAAACAGGCTGTCCTGGTGTTTTGAAACTCAGGTTTTATCCAGGCAGAAATGCTTGGCTCCTCCCCCTGGGTGGAGCATCTCCCAATGGGATGATGGAATTTTATCAGTCATGCAGTGAGCCTTAACAGCCCATTAACAGCAGATATCCCCTGGAGGGAAGATGGCTCCAGGAAGAGATAAAGAATATTGCTCCACCTTGTTCTAACAACTGCACTATTAACAGATGACCCCCTCCCTCCTGGAGTTATGAGGAATGGGTTATAGAAGAGATAAAGAAAATACTTCCCCAACCAGTTTCAATAAATGGCAAATAGAATACACACTTATGGTTACATCTTGCATTGCAACCCAAGACAGATGTTCTGGCTGTAAGGAGCCAGGTACCTCCAGGTGTAAAAGGCCTGTTGACCCTGGCAATATTGTGTACCACACATTGCATCGTTACATCCTAAAATGAGCATTTCCATGACTCAAGAAAATCACTACAAGTAGAAGGCAACAAGAGGAGACTCTGAAGTTGCCAGTGATGGTGATTTAACCATAGAATCACAAAATCATGGAGTGGTTTGGGTTGGAAGGGGCCTTAAAGCCCACCCCATTCCACCCCCTGCTATGGGCAGGGACATCTTCCACTGCCCCAGGTTGCTCCAACACCTGCCCAAACTGGCCTTGGGCACTTCCAATGATATAACTTTCCAGGAGAGCAGAGTCCAATAATTAATGTTTTAGAAATAAAAGTTCAGTTTCTGATTTTATTTTTAAATTTTAATTAAAAAAAAAAAATCAAAAAAACCCCCACCGTCCTCTTAGTCATATTTCGTGTTCCTTAAACGTCATTGCCTTTAAAACCTTCTGACTGTCCTTTGAAATCTTTGCCATCTCCTTCAAAGTTTCATGGCAAGAAAACTTCTTGTACCATGGGCATTATTTATCTGAAGCAGCAGAGGGATTTCTCCTGTCTCTTTGTGAAGCAATGAAGACAAACAGGACTGTAAAGCCCAGGATGAAGTGTTTAGGAATTCAGAGCAAACCTGCCAGGATCTGAAAGGCAGCAACCAGAGGGCATGAAAGAATCAGTTCAATAAAACCATTTAATTCTCCAATAGCAGTGTTAATGATCTGATTCTCCACCTCTGAGGACCCTCAGATTGTGTCACTTTCAGAAAAATTGGTGTAAATCTAAGTTAGGTCTTTTTGAAAGCCAGTAGGACAGGGAAAATCAAAGGATTCTACATCACTGGGCTCATTTCTTTTTATTAATAAGTTTTTTCCCTGTTCTATTACCATGAATTTCCTGAATAAACTTCATTTCCAGCTTATCTCTGCCAGGAGCACTGGCAAAACCTTCTACTGAGCTGTACTGGCTGTGTTCTGCAATGGTTTGTGGATGTCCAATTTAAAATCGGGATGTGGGGTTTCACTCAAAATAGACAGAGGATAACAAATTGCTGATGGTGAAAAAGATTTGAAAGTTTCTTTTTTTCCCCCAAAACGCTTTCTGTCTGTTCTTAAATAGATTAATATTTAGCCTTTGAAAATACTCTGTCAACCACTGAGCAAATGAGAAGCCTGGGAGAGATTTAAGGAGAAAATTAAACTTAGCTAATGTGACAGGGAAGTGATTTTTCTTCTGGAAAAAGACTAGTGGAGAGAAGCAGTTAAAAGAATCAGTGTGAGGATAAAAAATCAAAATTATTTATTTTAAAAAATTAACCTCCTTTCAATAATAAATCAATACAGCAGCCAGGAATGTCTCTGTCACTACTTGGGATGGTACAGCTGTGGTTAAACTCAGCCCAGCCTTGGAAGAAGACAAGGACCTCCAAAGGCTCAGAGACTACAAAAGCTTTTATGTGGGATAGCATTTTTTTTCATGTTAAATCTGTTTTTATGTCCTTGCTTTACCTTTTGTTGCATTTTATTTTGGGGCATTTAAGAATTAATCCTCCAGAGTACTTTTAGGGGTTTTTCCCCTTTTTTTTTTTCCTAGCTGAAATCCTGTGATGGGAAACCTCCAGGAGCCTACGGGACTGCTCTGTGCTCCAGGAATTCAGATTTCTGCTGCCAGGGTTGTCTGTGCTGTGCCGACTGTTTCAAACATGTTTTCTCAATTATGATCAAAACAAATCCTTCCTCTCAGTGCAGTATTTATCAGAGTGGTTGATTCTCTGAAGGAATCGCTTGCATTTGTCATTCTTTGGGATTGTTGCAATATTGCACAACTCAGTAAATAATAATACCATGCTCCCCTACAGCTCTTTCGACACAAAGCCCATGAAACAGTTCCTTGTAGCACATGAATCCCACTGCAGAGCCTGGCTGCTTCTCCCTTACCGATCCCATCCCGGTAAGGATGGGATCTAAAGCCTTTCCCACTTTGCAAATGTGCAAACTACTCCTGTTGTTCTGCTGCCCGGTGACTCAGCGCTGCTGGCGTCACGCTGAGGTCAGTCCCAGCTGCAGGTCTGGCCCTCGGGCTCCGGCACCGAACAGTCGCTGGGACACCAGTGCCACCAGGGGCCTCTGCCCCCGCTGGGACACGGGCTGGTCCAGCCTCAGCCCCGCTGCAGGGGAAGGGCCGTCCAGGCTCTTTTCCCTGCGGGTCTGGGTCGATGGGAAGTTGGATCTGAGTCAGCAGCGCCCTGACAGCCAGGAGGGACATCCCTGTCCTGGGGGACACAAGGCAGGGGAGGGAATTGTCCCGCTCTGCTCTGCACTGGGGCGGCCTCACCTCCAGTCCTGTGGGAAGTTCTGGGCACCACAAATAAGACATTAAACTATTAAAAAGCATCCAAAGGAGGCAAAAGATGGTGGAGGGTCTTGAGGAGTGGCTGAGGTCACTTGGTCTGTACAGGTGGACAAGAGGAGACTGAGGGGAGACTCGTCACAGTTACAGCTTCCTCACGAGGAGGAGGATAATGGGAATTTACAGGCAGTTAATGCTGTTACAGCACCAATAAGTGCAACAAACCTACAGGAAGGTGTGCGGCCAGGTGTGACCCCACTTGGGGACATTGCTGCTTCCAGTGGAGTCGATGTGGCTGGTCCAGGCAATGGAGCAGTCCTGGCTGTAGGAACAGCCCCAAAGGAGGGACACAGTCCTGTTGGGCTCCCTGTGCTCCCCTCAATGGGTTGGGATGGCTGGAAAAGCCATGGAGCAGGAGATCACGGAATCACAGGATTGTTAAGGTTGGAAAAGAACATCCAAGGTCATCGAGTCCAGCCTGTGACTAATCCTGACCTTGTCACCAGCCCAGAGCACTGACTGGCACCTCCAGTCATTCCTTGAGCACCTCCAGGGATGGGGACTCTGCCACCTCCCTGGGCAGCCCCATTTTGATTCCTGACAAAACACCTATGGAATTCTTCATGGATCTGTGTCTCCTCACCTGGGTCTGAGGATAAGCAGCAGCAATCTCATGACGTACTCGGTGCACTGATGCAGGAAGGCATTTCAGCAGTTTCTCTGCTCATCCACAGTACTTCATTCTCATCCCTCAGGTGCTCCAGAGTACCCTACACAACACAATTAAATTACTGGAGCTCTACTAGGAGAGAAGATTGGATTAGCAGTTAAACAAACCAGATCAGGTTATAGATTTCTGTGCAGTTTTATTTTCTCCCCAGCACCACAGGGATATGTGTAAAACAGGCACATATACCAAGCCACCAGCATTTGCCACCCAGGGACATATTGTTATAACGGCCACACATATCTGAAGAGTAAATATTTTTTATTTAGGATCTGATATGGGAGTCAGAGGTGAAGGGCACACACAGAGCTTGTCTTTCCTTCTGACTGGACAGGCAGGAAACAGCATTTTCTGAGCTTCCCAGCTGTCCATTTATGACGAATTCCTGCTTGTTCCCATTTAGCCCAGCTTCAGCTGGCCTGAATATATTCTAATTAAAAGTACTCTGGGATTAGTTCAGGTTGCTCCAGACTTCAGTGTGCTGACGTTGGAGGAGATAAACAGAAGTAATTTGCTGATTCACCATTACAATTTTCATAAAATATGAATCAGGGTTTTCTTCTTCCATGTAACACGGAAATTAGGTTACCATGCTTTGCTGTACACTGTGCTGCACTGTGTGTGTTCCCAGTAGCATCTCATGTTCCTGCAATATATTTTTGGAAGAATAACCAGATTTATGAGGCCACATCTTCTGTTTCCCTTGACTTTCCAACAAACTAGCACTCACCACTCTGTGCCTTGAGTTAGAGGCCTCTTCTTCACTCCATTATAGGGTTGTGATCATGAGTGGATTTCCTGCAGCCTCTCACTTGCTGGACTGTAAAACCTCTGTTTAAATTCAGCACTCTCATGAACTTCTCCAAACCTGAACATCTGGAGCAAGATTTGCTGAATGCCCATGGCAGAGGGGTTGGAATGGGAAGATCTTCAAGGTTCCTCCCAACCCAAACCGTTCTGTGCTTCATGTGCCAGGATCCACCTCAGATTCCAGAGTAGGGAGACACCTCTTTCCTCTTCATTTTGGAGCAGGGTCTTCCTGGCAGCCCTTGCTTGTGTATTCCCCCTTGGATGTGTCTCCCATGTTCCTACTGTTGCCTGGCCAAACCTTTCCCTCCTCATGACTCTGACAGTGCCTTTCTGGTTTAGCACAGAGTAAAATTGGAGTGGTGACTGGAGAAAATGACATCAGCATTTAAACAGATTTCCTGAGGAAATTTTTAATGGTCATTTTTATGGCTTATTTTGTGCTTTTTAGCTTTTTTTTCTCGCTGGTCAAAGGTCAAGGAATTATTTCATACAGACCAGTACAGGAAAAGAGCTAATTCTGACTAATCTCAAGGGGTTGATTGTTTTGATTCATTTTCATTCTGAGCATTGATGGCCTTCAGAGAGTTTCTTCGAATGAATCAAAATATTCTCCACTTCTAGATTTAGGCAATACAAAAATTTAACAAGTCGCTTCACATTTAGGAGTAAAACTCCATAAATGGAAACAGGAGCTATAAAACCCCTGACGTCAATGGAATCCTTAGACTTTCTTAAGAGAAATTTGCACAACAAGGAGCACTCAGTACTTCCACTCAGTGACTACTAAATTGAATATAATTGAATATAAGTTCTTTCCAAATCCTTTCTGAGTGCTCAATTCAAGGTGCTTGGGAATAAGAGGAAAGAGTTTACAGTGCTCTGAGAGTCCTGTGTGCAATCTGGCTTCACTCTGGCAGGCTGGAAAGGAAAATTTCTCGTGGTTCTGTCATCTTTGTGTGTATGTGTGTATGCAGAAGTGAATGTCCAGTTCGCCTGGGAAATGCACTTTTACCCACCCCTGTGTTGGTTCAGCAGCATCTGCCTAAAGTTAAGGACATGGGGAATGTTTTTTCTGGGGTGATTTCCTTTGAGACAGAATATGCATCATTCATGACATGAAACTCTGGAGTTTTAGAAGGAAAACATAGCCCTGTGATGGAATTTTCCAAAGGTAAATATGATTTTCTTCTACCTTGCTGAACTGCAGAGCACCAAGCTAAATGCACAGGGTATCTCAGATCTAAATACACATGAGAATTGGGGGAGTGCAGATCCAGCTCTGACCTTTACAGTTCCCATCTTCAGCGTTTAACAACTGCCTTTATTGCTCCCACAGTTTGAACTTCTTCTGCACAGCCAAATCCCTGTGAAATCTGATAAAATCTCCAAGTAGGGCTGGACACCATCATTGCTGTGGAGGATTTAGGCACTGTTATTCCAGCAAAACATGACCTTGCGTTAGTTTATCCATGGCATACTATGGACCTTGAGCTCTGCATTCATAAAACCCCACAAGGGCACCGTTCCAAGCTCTGTGAAAAACTGGCTGTGCTTCTACAATTTTATTCAGCAAGAAATCGGTGCTGTGCGTCACTGGTCAAAAGATGACTAAGCTCTGGTTATAAATGATAGAGACTGTGAGGATTTACAGCTTGATTATCCCCTTTTACTCCTTTGGAGTAATACCTTACTTCTTCACCAAAGAATTAGAGATAAGCAAATCTTTAAACAAGGTGTTTGCTCAAGAGCTTTGCCAGTGAGAAGTGTATTTATGGATATATTAAGTGCTTTCTGGAATTATGGCCAAAGCAGGAGAAGGCAGCAGGAGTCCAGGTTTAGGGAGTGTTTCCTTCCTGTACATCAGCACCGGAGACCTGGCCTAGGGGTGGCCTTCAAAATCCGCATTTCCAAACCAAACAAAAAGAGCTGGGTGAAATCCTGGCTTTATTGAACTCAGGAGCAGGAGTCCCAGCAACCTCAGTGGCCCTGGGATGTCATCAGAGAGATGTCCTTGTCCTTCACCCAATCTCCTGCAACTTTTCCCCTGTGGTGCTGCCAGCCCTGTGGTGGCCTTCCTGACCTGCCTGCCTGTGGCCAGTCCAGCAGCCTGGTGACATCACCATGGCACATTTTTACATCTGCCTGCTTGAAAATGTGCAAAGAGGTAAAAGCGCAGTTCCAAGAGAATCCAGCCCTCCCTGCCCAACATTAAATTGGGTTCATCACCCAGTGAACATGAGCTTTTCTCAGTGTACTGAACATTATTCCCTTGCCCAGCTATGCCGTGGTGCTGCAACTTCCTAGTAATGAAAAGAGGAAGATAGGTATCTTTTCCTAAGTGCAGGAGGACCATTAACTAATTAATTTGCCCAATTAATCACTCAATAGCTACATACAATGGCTACATACAATGGCTGGGCAAGCCATAGGCTTTATTCTGGCACAGGCTGAGTGTGCAGCTCCCATCCTGTTCCTCTCTCCAGCAATGCTGCCTGTCCAGGGCCTCTGGGCTCCCTCCAGCTTGGCTCTGATGGCCCAGGACCAGGCAACTGGAAAAGAGACTTTTTGGGGCTGAGATTTGTTTTGTGTTTGGAATTTATGGGATTTTTAAATGTTTCCTCACCTCTTTTCCCTAATTTCTGAACTAGGAATAGAAATTAATATATTAATAATAAAGAAAGAAAATATATAATAAGCTACTATAAATAACAAACAAGTATAATTATATAAAATAATTTAAATATAGATGCTTTTAAGAGCTGGAAATATAAAATATTATAAACTAACTTTATGACAAAAAATGGAGTTGTCTCAGGAATGGGATTCTTTAGTTGTGAAGTGCTTTGTAATCACCGCAATTGCTCCATCATAAAACTATTCCCAAAAGGAAAGATCTTTTTAAGGGCCCTCAAGAATAACAGCTGGTCTGGGGATTTTTATGTTCAAAAAGGGTCATATTTCCTTGCTGTGGATTCTTTTAGGAGAAAAGGTTAAAGTCCTGCTTTGGTATAATACCCAAGAGCCAGCCTAGAAGTACCTGGGTGCTGGAAGGTCAAGTACAGACACAGCTATTTAAGGTGATTTTATATTTCCCTATGATAAAATGCAGTTTAAAATACTTTCATGACCTTTTTTTGCTCATTGTTATGAGTCACTGTAGTACTAAATCTGCACTTTTTTCAAAACTAATCATGGCTTACCCATTTGGCATATTTTCTCAGAACAGTTAAGTAAATTATCTCTCATTTTAGGTCTGTGTCTAAGCAAACTTAAACATTGTACAGCAAGAAAGGTATTCAGTGTCACAGTGCAATGGAAATTTGCAAAAAATGGCACAAATGCCATAACCTCATCCCATGCCATCTTTTATCCCATCCATCCAGTGAAGGAATTTATGAAAGATAATAAATTTTAGAAGCTCATGTTGGAAAGCCTGGTTTTTAAATTGGGTATTTAGAGCCAGAACTGTCTGTGACATCATGCCTTATACAGGGAGGACTATATGGAATGTTTACAGTGGGACCACCTCCATCAGAGCCACACTGGAGAAGATCCTGGTTCCAGAGCTGAGAATCATACAGCAGCCAAGCACTTTTCTACAAGCTGCAGGTGAAGCAGAATTTGGGGGGTTTAGTGGCCATACTACAGGTGCTGGTTCTCACATCACTGTTTTCCCTCAGTCATCTTAATCCTTCTATTTGCACTTCTGAAACGTAGGTGTCCTTAGATTTTCTTGGCAATTACATCCTGTCCGTGTGTCTTGCCCAGAGCTGTGGCTGCCCCAGCCCTGGCAGAATCCCAGGCCAAGTTGGATGGGGCTTGGAGCAATGTGGGATAGTGGAAGGTGTCCCTGCCCATGGCAGGGGGTAAGGACAACACTCTTTAAGGTCTCTTCCAACCCAAACCATTCCAGGATTTTATTAAATAGTGAGGCCAAACCCACACACTACTTGTGCAGGAAGGACCTCGAAACCAAACAAGTTTAGTTCTGACTTTTCTTAGGTTTAGTGATCTGAGAACTGGATCACCAGAATAAAAATGTTTGCCACCAAGTCAGTGGGACCTTCTTTCCACGGGCTGACAGGACCGCATGTTGCCCCAGGGGCAGATCAGGTTGGATATTAGGAAAAATTTCTCCAAGGAAAGGGTTCTTAAAGCACCGGAATGGAACTGCCCAGGGCAGTGGTGGAATCACAGAACCATGGAATATGCTGAGCTGGAAGGGACCCATCAAGATCATCAAGTCCAGCTTCTGGCTCTGCACAGACATCCCGGTCCCTGAGAGCGTTATCCAAGTGCTCCTGGACCTCAGTCCCCATCCCTGGAGGGATTTAGCAAACATGCAGATGTGGCACTTGGTGACACGGGTTTGTGGTGGGTCTGGCAGCGTTGAGGTCTCTCGGTAGCCTTAGAGGGCTTTCCCAACCAAAACAATTCCCTGATACTATGATTCCACGCTTCCGCGGTTCTGTGCCCTCCACCGGGAGTGTGCGGCAGGGAAGCTGGACTAGGCGGCAGCGGCCGTGTCCTCTCGGCGTCACTGCTGGGGAGAGCACGGCCGCGGTGCCGGTGCGCGGATCCTCCGAGCCGGGGCTGCGGGTGTGCTGGGGGGTCCCGGGGGACCCGAGACTGCCGGCGGTACCGAGTGTGCCGGCGCTGCCCGCGGGCCCGGCCGGGCGGCGGCGGGCGCGGCCCCCTC
>VZUI01097557.1:0-29860 GCA_013401135.1 Cettia cetti
TTCCCAAAGGGGATGCTGTGAGATGCAGGTCCCTGAGGTGCTCTCCTGGGACAGCCATTCCCAAAGGGGATGCTGTGAGATGCAGGTCCCTGAGGTGCTCTCCTGGGACAGCCATTCCCAAAGGGGATGCTGTGAGATGCAGGTCCCTGAGGTGCTCTCCTGGGACAGCCATTCCCAAAGGGGATGCTGTGAGATGCAGGTCCCTGAGGTGCTCTCCTGGGACAGCCATTCCCAAAGGGGATGCTGTGCTCCAGCAGTGCCCATGGAGGGGATGGATGTGGGACCTCTGCCGGAGGAGCTGGAAGCAAACACCAGCTGCTCCCATGCTCCTTCCCGCTGGAGCTCAGCTCCTCCAGCCTCTCACCAGTGATCCTTGTCAGGGATGGAAGAGTGTGGGATAAAACAGTGTCATGGGGCTGCTAAAATCAGCCTGGGTAGGAATGTTTAGTCCTGAGATCTACGTCTCTTTTCAGTGGGAAAGTATTGGAAGAGTTCTTCTGCTGTGACTTCAAGAGTGCATCACAGAATCCCAGAATGGTTTGGGCTGGCAGGAACCTTAAAGCCCATCCAGTCCCACCCCTGCCATGGGCAGGGACACCTTCCACTGTCCCAGGGTGCTCCAAGCCCCATCCAACCTGGCCTTGGACACTTCCAGAGATCCAAGGGCAGCCACAGCTTCTCTGAGTACCCTGTGCCAGCGCCTCCCCACCATCACAGGGAGGAATTCCTTCCCAATATCCCATCTATCTCTGCCTTCTGTCAGTTTGATCATGTCTACCCTGAGCCTGCTTTGCCCACTTTTTCCTTCTTACAGTCATGGAATTGTAAAGGTTGGAAAAGCCCTCTCAGATCAACCCAGCACCACCCCAGTGTTCACCACTGGCCCATGTGGTACCACATCTCCACGTTTTTTTGAACATTTGCAGGGATGGTGACTCCACCACTGCCCTGGGAAGCTGTGCCAGTGCTTTACAAGCCTTTCCATGTAAAAAATTTTCCTCATATCTGATCTAAATCTCCTGTGGCACAACTGATGGAGGCCCAGAGAGTTGGAAACTTGAACTGGGATAACTGGGAGAAAGAAAGGACAGGATCAACAGGTGCCTGGATAAGTGGGACAGGATGTCCTTTGTAAAGGGCAGGCATCAGGCTCCACAAATCTCTTCAGGAATCTTTGAAGGCATCACAGGGTGTGTAGACAAGGTAAATCCAGTGGACAAAAATCCACTTAGATTTCTGGAAGGCTTTTGATCACTTCCCTCAGCAGAGCAGCTTAAGCATACTAAGCTTCTGTGGGCTAAGAGAAAAGGTCATCCATGGATAAGGCAAGAGGAGCCCCTCGCCGAGGGAGGCAGGGAGGCTGCAGAGGTGCCCTGCAGGGATCTCTGTGCCTGCAGCTTGTTCCTGGTTGCCTGTGCTCATTAAAAGGTCTGGAAGGTCACTCAAGGTGGAGTGTAAAGGTAGATGATGCCAAGAAAGGATGGTCAGGAGTGACCAGGAATAAACTGGAGAACCCAATGCAGAGAAAGGCAGGGATGGCACGTGGGGACAGGCGCTTGTCACTTCACATGCAAATGATGAGTTCTGAGCTGGGCTCTCACTCCTCAGGGACATCCTAAATTATTCTGAGGAAATGGCATGGCACAGCTCTGCAGCTCTCCAAAAGCAAGAGGATTAGTGGGAAAGGTCCAGGGAACAGAACAGAGACTACAGCCAGGGCTCTGTGACTCGTCTGCTCAATGCAGTTCCACACATCCACCTCATAAAGGACTTTCAGGAGCTGGGAAAGGCAGGAGGAGGAGGAGCAAGCAGCAGCAACATGGGGAGAACTTGAATGTGAGGAATCATGGAATGGTTTGGGTGTGAAGGGACCTTAAATCTCATCTAGTTCTACCACTTCTGTGGGCAGGGATGCCTTCTGCTAGACCAGGTTGCTCCAAACCCAAAAAGAATTAGGAGCTTAGCAACAGAAGTAGCAGAGGGAATATTCAAATGAAGATGATACTTCATAATTAAGCACATAATTGCACATTTATCCTTGTAGGGTCCCTCAGACTGGGTGTCCAGGCCTCCAGACCTCCCATGGGATGTGCTCTAGCCATTCTTCTGGAAATGGAGGGGGAAAATGAGATGTTTATTCACATTGGGAAATTTCTGTTTCCTACTGTGGTGTCTGATTGCTAACAGAGAAATTGCACACAGCACTTTGTGCTGCATGTTGGGTTTTTGGCTTTTTTTGTTCTCTGCATTCATGGCCCTTTAAAAGCTTAGGAAAACAGGTTCCCCTCTCCATGAGGCTTGTGGTTTTCTTAAGGGAGATTAGACAAGGTGCAAAGACATCAGACTTTTCTGCAGATAAGACAACAGTGAAGTGTCAAGCAAGGAAAGAAGGAAAACCCCTCTTGGGAGCACTTGTCACTTCTCTCTGTTATTTCAGGTGTCTCAGGCTCCTGCCATGGTGTTTCAGAGTGATCTGTTCTGTTTATTTGATGTTCTAGACCAGAGGGAAAGGTCAACTGAGGAGGTGACCACTTACACCAGATGGCCATGATCCCAGAGGGATGATCCCACTTGCTCCTGGGCTCCTGAGGCCCATTCCCAGCCCAGAAAAGTGTTCCCAGGAATGCAGGCAGCCCAGAAAAATAAAGCCAGCAGGAGCCAGCAGCCAGCTTAGTGCTTGAGCCTGTAGCTGGAGTGCTGCAGGGATGATTCCCCAGCTTCTCCAGGTTTTCATTAGGACTCTTTCAGCTCTAATGCCTGGGAGCCACTGCTGAGCACTGCCACTCTCTTATGTTACACGCTGTAGGAGAGTGAAAGCAAATAAGACTAAAAGTCTGGAATAAGTCATCCTAATGTCAGGGATATGAGGTGTAAGTGCCCTGCTGATGGCAGAGATGTGATTAGCCCCGGGTCAGGAAGGTGTAGGATCACACAGCCAGCACTGCTGTGTTCTTAATTCTGGCAAGGTGCTTCAGCACTGCATCATTTATCCCTGTTCCAAGCTCTGCAGCTGCCTGCAAGTGCTGCTGCCTCATCCTGGGCAGCCCCGAGGGCTGGCTGGGACACTGGGAATCTGTGCTTCCCAGTGCAGGACCCTGCTGGGGAAATTTGTTATCTTATCCTGCTCTTTCTCTTTTAACAAGGAAGAAAGAAAAAAAAAAAAAAAAAAAAGCCACAGTGACAACAGACCAGAAAATTTAAATACAATAATGAGAAAACAGGTAATAAAAGTTAGTTTGGCAAGAGGCTGCCAAGGCTGGCGGGGTGTTCATTATGTGCTGGATCAGGAAGTCTATGAACTGTCAGTGTGAGGGGAATTCATTTCCCAGTAACAAGCATGACAGAGCAGTGAATCGAGCAGGAGGCTGTCTGCAGGCACCAGGGTGCTGAAGCCTCATCAGAATTTCACATCCAGGGACTCTACTTGAGGAGTGTGTTCATCTGAGCTTTGGAAAGTCCAATTTTTCCCCCAAAGCAAAGATTGGTTCATGCTGTGTGCATGGATGTGCTGCCAGGAGGAACACCCCACCTGGGAATACCCCACCTGGGAGCACCCCACCTTCCCTGCTTGGCCACAGGGGATCATCCCTTCCTTTTGTCTCGGGTCTTGCTTCTCCCCAGCTCAGAAATCCCACTGAGGATCTGTGCTCAGCTTCCAAGGATTTTGCCCATTGGTGTGACATGGAAAACCTGTTATGGGCAAATCCATGGGGCTATGAGGAATTCATCAGTGCTGGGGAGGGGAATATCACCTCAGAGCTGAGGGATGGGAGGCACAGAGCAGAAAGGGGAGGAGGCAACAGGCTGAACCACGGGAATGTGAGTTTACAGGGAATTGGCAAGCAAAGACTTAATCTGGAAAGCGGGTCTTGTCCAAAACCTGCTCAGCGGGGTCAGGCTGGAGGTGAGGATTCTGCAGGCTTGGTGCAAAAGCAAACACTCACAACACACAGGTGGCTTCTCTGGAGATGGCTGTGCCAAAGTGGAAAGAAAAGTGGGACATGGCTTGTGACCAGGGAATGCTGATCCCAGAGCCCCGTGCCTGCCGACGGGAACATGAGGATGCCATGGTGTATTTTGGGAGCCCAGGCAGACAAAGCATGAAACTTTCACCAAACCACAGGGTTATAAAGCCCAGACTCAAACATCCCTTAAGCCCAGGCAGGGGGCAGCAGTCTGTAGTTTTTCCAGTGAGCCTCACAGAGGCATGGTGGAAGGGAATTACCCCTCCAGGCACTGTCAGAGCTGTGTTACTGCTGGGAACCCTTCAGTTTGCCTGGAAGTCCTGCTGAGCCCTCCCCTGGAATTGTCACTCCCTTTTCCTTGATCTACCCTTTCCCATGCCCTACTGCCACTTAGTGCCACTCAACCTTGCTGTGGCAGAGGTTTCCAGGCAGGGGCCCTGCAGAGTTGTGTCTTTCCTGAGGTTTTTTCCATTAAATCCATCCTGGGTCCCCATCGTCCTGGTTGGACCTTTTCCTCTCCTCCCAATGTCTTGGAAGAGCAAAACCTCCCTGTTGGGCATGAGCCAAAACCTGGATGGATGAAACTCAATGTTCCCAACCCAACCAAGGGACTGCTGGGCCTGACATGGCTCACACAAGGAATTTATAGCTCCAGGATGAATGCTCTGGAAGTGAGACTCCTATTAGGCTGGGAAAAAAAAAAAAAAAAAAAAAAAGGCAAGAAGAACTAAGAGGCAGGAATATAAAGATGGAAGTCCTCCAAAGGAGAGACATTTAGTGCTGGGACTTCACAAGTCAGACTCAGTATATTATATTTTTATTGCTACAAGAGTCTGCTTGGTAATTTTTGCTGCCCTATTATTGCAAGAGAATTAATTGCACTGTGGCTCTCACTGAGTTCTGGGGATCTGCAGGAGGCAGCCAGGGATGGAGCAGCCGAACATCCGGAGCCTGTGGATCTGGAGCCGGGTGGGACTTCTTGGCCGTGGGGCTCTTTCCTTGCGATTGAACAGGAAAATGGAAGAGCTGAGCATGAAAGGCTGAAACAAATGGCACTGTTCAAACCTTGCAATGTGATTTTTAAATGAATATCTGCAGCCCCTCTGGGCTGCCAGCATAGGCGGGTCTGGCTGTCTCATTCCCTGCTCCTGACAAGGGCTGGAGCGCCTTCCCTGGGCTTTAAGTCCTTTGATCTATCACACGAGGCATATTGATTAAAAAACAGAGGGAAAAAATGGGAAAGAGTGCAGCAGGACCCAGGACTGTGGAGGTCAGCGGGTTTGCAGCAGCCTGCAAATGTTTTGCTGCCAACGTGGCCTTTCTCTGTGGCTGGAATGACTCGGGCACACAAGGTGCAGAGCTCAGGTGGCAGGAGGCTTCCCTGCTCCCAAACACAGCTGGAAGCAGAAGCAGGAGTGTGTGAAGCTAGATTTCCTATGGGTTTTGGAGAAAACAGACTGTACTCGGCTATTTGGACAGCGTAGTTACAGGCTGCAGTGTGCTCTTCCTAACAGAATTGCCTCCTAAGGGGCAGCTCTGGAATACAGTGCTCAGGGAATGTGGTTGAATTTCTCCCACTTGCTCATGTTCCCAGTGTAGGCAGATCATCAGCTGTGGGGCTGCAGGTGATGAAGTGCCTTTGAGCATGAGGATGGGACAGGGATCCCAGAGCAGTGAGCCTGCCTGGGCAGAGCAGCCTCTCCTGGCTGTGGCAGGGCTGGCTCAGCTCTGCCTGGATTGATCCAGTTAGGGACACGAGCTGCCTCTCGGCATCTGCTCCTCTTCCAGGTCCTCTGGAGCTGGCTTTGGGTCTCCACACCTGTGTCTTCCTTGTCTTTCCTTTTCAAACCAAATAGTACAGTAGGACTTGTGATGTGTATTCAAATCTACCCTTTCTCCCGACGGCCTCCCCTGTTTTCTTTACATGGAATCACAGATGGGTTTGGGTTGCAAGGAACCTTAAAGCTCGTCCAGTCTCACCCCCTGCCATTGGCAGGGACACCTTCCACTATCCCAGGTTGCTCCAAGCCCTGTCCAGCCTGGCCTGGAACGCTTCCGGGGACGAACAGCCACAGCCTCAGCAATTGGCAAGACTGGGATACTGCAGCACCTCTGATTCTCTTCCAAGGCTGAAGATGGAGCATTTCCCTCCCGGTTTATTTTCCTATTTCACTGCATGAACAACTTTCTGGGTGTCTTGCCACCTTTGGGGCACTTTATTATTCTTCCATTTCCCTGAAGGAACTGACTTATAAACCTGGGGGGTGCTTTTAACCATCGTGGCTTTGATGGCACTGCGACTTACAAAGGTCTCCCGCAGGCAGGGTGGAGCAGAGTCCCGCCCAGGGGTGACACCTGTGTCACACACAGGGCACACACCCCGCTGTAAAGCCCACCCTGGAGCTGTCTGGCAGAGTTCTTTGGGAACGGGAGCTGCCTGCACCCCTTTCCGTGCCTGCACCATCCCAGCGCAGCCTGCAGATCAATGCCTGCCTCTAGCACGGCTTGCCAGGGAATAATCCTGGCATTAGCCCCGTTCCCGCTGGGCTCAGATTTCTGTTAATTGTTTCAGCCGCCTCGACAGCCCCGGTCCCTCCTCAGCTGTTCCCAGGCTCCCCGTGCCTGGAAGCGCTCTGGCTGGACCGAGCCCTCCAGGACAAGGGAGATGCTGCTCGGAGGAGCCCACCCAGCTCGGACGCGTGACCCCGGCGCTGCCGGAGGCAGGAGGAGCTCCTGACGTCTGGGCTTTTATGGATTTGTGTTCTCTGGCACGGGGGCTGAGCGGCTCTGCGGGGGCCAGCCCTGTCTGGAACAAATCAGGGAGCCCTCGAGTGCTTTGTTGTGTTTCTGGCTGAGGGACTGAGTAAGTTCTGCTGCCTTTGCTGCTCTCCCGTTCCCGGCCAGGAGCCGAAACCTCCCGGCTAGGCTGCGGGAACGAGCTCAGAGGCTGCCGGAGCGTGCTGGGAAGAGGATTCTGCTGGAGGAGGATGAAGGCTGTAACTCCCTTTTACCGCAGGCTCCGGTCCAGGCAGGCACTGGAATCTTCCTCTGGCTTTGCCCACCAGCCACTGGGGCCAGGAATGCTGCGCTCCTGCACTTTTGGCAGGAGGAAACAATTCCTTGCTGGCAAGTCTGTACACATGCACAGGATCTTTTCCAGCAAGATTTGTGATGTTTTCAGAGACATAAAGTAATTTGGGTCCAATTAAATCATTGGAATTGCTGGTGATGGATGATTCGTAAATTCGTCTTGCGAAATGCTGGCAGCTGCCTCGGGGATCGGTGGGAGCTGCTTCCAAGGTCCCCCAAACCATGGTCCAAGGGTTGTAACCCCCAAAGCCATGTTGGAAATAACTTCTTCCATAGAAGAGAGCTGTTGTGTTTTCCTTGTTTCCCGTTCCTAGGGGCTGCTGCTCCCAAGGTCCTGTTGTAATCTCTGGAATACTGAGCAGCTTTGGGGTACGTTTGAATGCAGAGATTAAATTCCAGTTGCTGAAAGGGGATCAAGGACCTGGAGACCACAATACCTGCAGGGTCTTGCTCACAGTGGGCTGCAAAGGCCTTTGCACTAAAGGGGAACAAATGCAAACCACGATGGTTTCCTCTTCCAATAGAAGAATATTCAAAGGGAAGCTGGATTCTCCCTCTTTTCTTTTTCCAGCCTCCTTAAAGTGGGGTGTTTCAGCAATATGCAGCCAGCTTTGCTTGTGCATTAAATATAAATAAAAATATAACCTCGGTACAGAGCCAATGTCATGGGAAAAAGATATCCCAGACCTGGGGACTTGGACCTTTGGGGCTAACAGGATTTCTGAAGATGGTGTCAGGCTTTCCCTACTCTTTAGGGCTCACTCGAGGAGCCCACCTGCATTTTTACAGATGTAACATGAAGAGATTAGGAAGCATCTGGAGCTGTCGTACCTCTGCTCCTGAAAAATGCAAATCCCAAGTTCGGTATTCACAGGATCCTGAAGATCAAAGACACAGCTCAGTGGATGTGGCATGGCCCTGCTGCTCCTGCTGAGAAAGTCAGTCCGTGGGGACAGCTCTGGGAGCTGTGGGAGCTGCTGGCCAAGCTGAGAACAGCCACAGAAGCTGCTCTCACATTCCTATTCCAGCTTTTCCTGCTGTGCTCTCAGGGCTCCATGAGCCTGTCTCCTGAGGGAGCACGTGGGGATCGCCCACTGTCAGCCTGGCGTTCCAGGGGTGAGGACTGCACAATTTTCCAGCTGCAGTTTGAGAGGAAACAGCTCCTGGAAATACATTGCAAAGCTGATTCTTTGGACCAGGAATGCTTTTCCTTAAGGTACCCAGGGAGAAAGGGATTAGTGTTGGATGTAACGAGTTAATAAAAACGGCACAGATTGGGTTTTTTGCCTGGAGATCAGGCAGAGTCGGTGGCTTTTGTCACAGAGCAGTGCTACACTGGATCTTCACAAGGAAGATTTTCCTGAGGGAAAGCTTTGCCAATGCGCAGGAATTAATTTATATTGAGACATGGAGCTGCTGGAGTGGGGCCTGCAGAGGCTGTGGAGATGCTGAAGGGCCTGGAGCATCCCCCTGCCCAGGAGAGGCTGGGGGAGCTGGGGCTGTCCAGCCTCAGAGGAGCCCCAGCTGAGAGGGGCTGTCATTGCTGGGGGTCCCTGTGTGCAGGGAGGGCTCCCAGCAGGGCCCAGGCTCTGCTCCAGGGCCCAGCAATGGCCCCAGAGGAACGGGCAGGAACTGAGCCCAGGGAGTTCCACCCGGACAGGAGAAGAACCTTCCTGGGTAGGGCCTGAGCCCTGAACAGATCCCAGAGAGGCTGTGGAGCCTCCCTCCCTCACTGGGGATGTTCCAGAGCTGTCTGGACACACTCTGTGCCCTGTGCTCTGGGATGGCCCTGCAGGAGCAGGGAGCAGGTGACCACTGTGGTCCCTTCCAGCCTGGCCCCCTCTGGGACTCTGTGTGACTCTTCTTGGTGGGAGGTTCTTGCACCGTAAGGCAACATTTAGCTGAGCAATTGCTGCCCCCAGACTTCTTCACATCTCTGTGAAAAATTCAGAACATTTGGGATAAAAATTTTTCCTGAGTGAAAACGGGAGACAAAAACAAAAGTGGGGAAGAAACAAAGTGGGAAAAACGTGATTTCACCACAATTCTTACCCCACCACATTATGCAGGATAGGGAATGAGATTTTTCCATACCTTACACGGCTTTGTGTAAGCTAAACCCAGCTTTACCTAAAGCTATAGGGGCACATACTCTGCAATCACTTTGCACTCAGGAATATGTGTTTGCAAATGGAACACTAATCATTCCCACTTTCCCAGCCTGTCTCTGAGGAATATGTAATGTAATAAAGCAGACAAAAATTCCTGTGAATAGGGGAACTTTATCAGAACTGCTCCTGGGGTGCTCATCACGGGCTCATCACGGAGCGACGTGACAGCAATGCCAGGCTGGGAAGGACAGGGCCTGTCACATCCTGACAGGATTCATGGAATATCTGCTGCCAGGGTGGTAATTAACAGCCAGCACTGAGAGCTTGGCTTGCACGGGCTGGGTGAGAACGGGGATTAATTTGGGCTATCAGTTATTTATTTATTTGTTGTGTCAGGGAACGCCCTCCTGCGAGTGCCACACCACTGGCAGAAGGAAATTCAGCTTGTCCTTAGGACTGGCTGCTTCCCTGGCTCCTGTGCAGGTGGGAATGGGCTGTCTGGAGTGACAACACCTGAAACAGAGAAGCTGCAGCTGCTCCAACCCTGGAAGTGTTCCAGGCCATGTTGGACAGGGTTTGGAGCAACCTGAGATGATGGAAGGTGTCCCTGCCCATGGCACAGGATGAAATGAATGGTGTTTAAAGTACTTCCTAACCCAAACCATCCCAGGGGTTTGTGAAATGGGGAGATCCCTGCAGGGACTGCAGCACTGAGCTGGGGCTGGGTCTCCCTGACTGCCATGGGGTTCCTGGGGGAAAGGCCAAGGGAAAAGGCTCAATGGCATGCTCTGTTTTCCTGATGTGTGTTGAGAGCAGGACACACCAGGAAAAGATGGATCAGAGGTCCAGGACACATTCAGAATTCAAGAGCTGCATTAAGGGAAGTGATCCTCTTAATTTGCTTTTTCATATATTCCCGTGGTTTAAAACTCTCAAATCTTTCTGCATATAACACTCCCCCTGCTGCAGTGTTGCATCTGGGGGGGGTTCATGTTTTGGGGGGAAGAGGCATTTGGGAAGCAGGAGTAGGTTTAGGTTGTTGCTTTCAGAAGTCTTTTGGAGAGGATTAAGTAAAGGCAGTGAAATGTCCCAGTCTGTCCCAGCTGAGATCCTGACCTCATGTGGCAGCTGGGAGGACTCTGTCTCTTAGACAAGCAGGAAGTTAAAGGTGTGATGCTTGTGCAACTCCTCTCTCTTCCTCCTGGTGGTTTTTCTGTTGGAGTTATTTCCATGTGGAATAGCTCAGCCCACTTTTTCCAGAGGGCAGGAGCAGCACTTTCCTCAGCATTTCCCCCAACCTCTGCATTTTGGAGCCTGATTTTCTCCTCTTTGCTCTTTTGCATCTTCCTTGCTGCTCCAGCTTATCCTGGAGGCAAAGGAGGGAGAGCCTGCTGCTGGGAAATGTCCTGCTCCATCTCCTGCTGCCAGGGCTGGCCTTGGCCAGGAAGGGGGATGTGTATCCTCTGCTCCCTCCCCTTCCAGCACGTGGGAAGCTCCTGGATGAGCAGCTCAGCAGCAGCTCCTGTGCATGGCCCCGTTCCCAGTACAATAATGGGTTCTGCCTGATACACATTCTCTCTCCTCCTAATGAAGTGGTACCACCTTGGTGGCAGAGCCAGCCTGAAAAATAATAAAGGATTTTGCACTTGGAGGCACAGAAAGGAAGGCTCTGGGGAGTGATCCTCCCTGAGACACAGGAATTATTGCAATTACCCAGCGATTGGAGGGAAAGCAGAATGGAGCTGCAGACTTTCCAGGCACACTTTTCCAGCGTTCATATTTTTAATTAAGGTTATTGGCAACGAGTTAAGATTTTGGGAGAGCAGATGGCACAATCTGAGGGGTGGGCTCTGCTTGTGCCCATGGTGGGGGACAAGATGCAAGTGTGCCTTGGGCCTGTGCAATCCTTTCTTTCCTCCTGCTGAGGGGTCACTGCAGGGACAATGCCTTCCTCCTTCAGTTCAGGGACTATTTTATCAATTTTATGAAAATTCCAAGAGGAATGAAGTCTCCTGCTCGCTCCTTGGCTTCTGCTGTTACAGACAGGGATCCAGGAGATGTGGTCAGGCTGCCACAGGATCAAAGGCATTTCATTTTTTGAAAGCATCACATTGATTTTCAAATCAATCTGGTTTACGTACTTCTGGAGACTCTTCCACCTCCACCCCACCTTGGCCATCTCGTAACACTTTTATGAGTTTAAGAATCTCTAATAATCAATCTAAGAGTCTCTAATTATCAGACACTAAGTGGTTTCCCCAAGGTCACATGGAAGGACAGCCTCAGATCAAGGAGCCAAGGCCAGGTACAATATACCTGTGGTTCACCCTAAATCCTTAGGCCAAAAAAGTTCTGCTGTGAGAGGGTTTTTTGGGTGCTGTTGTGGGTTTTTGGGATATACTCAACAACCATAAACAGCCCTGCTTGTCCTCAGAGGTCTTCCCCTTGAAAATGTTATAGTTGGGTTGTTCTGCCAAGCACTGAGACCCTGATGTTGCCAGGAGGTTGTTGGCCAGTACCACATTACTCCACCTTCTGTGGGAAGGACACAAGGCTGTGTGGGGGCTTGGCTTTGAGGATGGGAAGGCAGCAATAGCCAAAAAAAACAAGTTTATATATCTATTTTATTCTATTCTAATCTATTCTAATATTAATCAGGAGTGTTTAGTTTTTGAAGGGTCTACTGCTTCATGTCTGCATAGCAAGGGAGGAAGGATTACAGGGTGCTTCCAAAATATCCCATTTAGGGTCTGCAGCTGGAGCCAGTGGGTGTAGGGTCAAGGTTAAGCTTTGGGACAGTGGTTAAGTGACCTCAGGTTTCTGGAGTGGGGCTAATAGTGTGTGTCCTCACACACTGCCTCCTGTCTGGAATTGTTACCCAAAGGTTTCCTTTGCCCTCCATTCCCAGGGCCAGCTGTTGGATGGGCAGGGGAGGGAGATGCTCTGCCACACCTGGAGCAGGCTGCAGGCAAACCTGGAGCACTGCCTTTCTCAACACTCCCCTTCAGCATTTTAAATACCTGGCTGCAGCTCTCAGCATCCTGAAAGAGTCCAAGGCCAGGCTGGATGAGGCTCGGAGCAACCTGGGGTGGTGGAAGCTGTCCCTGCCCGTGGCAGGGGTGGGACTGGATGGGATTTAAGCTTTCTTCCCACCCAACCATTCCACAGTTCCATTTACATGAACCTACTCACCTGGACCTTTCCAACCTTGCTGCATTTAAGGCAGCATTTTCTGGAGCTTGAATAAAAGTCAGCTCCACATAACGATGCCATATTTCAACATTATCACCTTTTCTTCCATTTTGGAAAAGCTTCACCTCCATCTCTGTCAAAGCTGACAGGATAAGTTTGGTCTGGATTTTCCAGCTCCTGAGCTCTGCAAGGAGCTCAGGAGCTGGAAACTGGACCACACAGAGATGGTGGAAACCCAGCACCTTGCAAGTGACCCACAGCTCGTGTGTCCCTGGCAGTGGGTGCTGATACCATAAAGGAATAATATCCATCGTAATTCCGTAGGCAGCAGGAAGCTCAACCCATCTCTACTCTTTCAATTTCAACCCAGATGCAATTTATCAACCACCAGTGGTTGTTTATTAGGTTAATTCACAAGCTGTTTGTCAGGCACACACTCACAGGGGTTTATTAACAGTATAAATCCCCTATGATCCTTCATTTCCTCATGCCTGTGACTGTAGGTGCTAATTTAGTAATTTAGACCTCACATATGACCTGTCCTCAGCCTTTTAAAGTAAAAGTCAAAGCTGACAGGAGATTTTTCTCTGTCAGTGAAGACCAGCTTGGACAGAACTTGGAAACACCTGGTCTAGTGGAAGGGGCAGGGGATGGAATGGGATGAACTTTTAGGTCCCTCCCAACCCAACCCATCCCGTGATTCTAAAGCCACCCTGCAGGATCTGGGGAGAAGGGAGAAGAGGGTGGCTCCTGTCCCTGTGCCTCTGGAGCCCAGGGCTGAGCTGCAGTGAGCAGCTCCCCAGAAGTAATTTCCAGGAGAAATTGCTGTAAAGAAAAAATTGACTTTTGACATAGGCTGATAAGCACTGATGTTTGTTTCCAAGGGCTTGTATTTTATGCAATTTAATACCTAACAATGACTGACAACAGTGGTGATGGTGAAAAACATTAAAAAGGAGGGAACTGCACTCATTTCCAGCTGCAAGTTTCTCCTCTGGTGGGATTTTTCCTGTGATTTTCAGCATTTAGCCTGGTTGTTCTTATGCCATTGGTTTTGCAAGCTGAGGCTTGCTTCCCCAAACACTGAATTTCCAGCTGAAGTAAACCCCAAATTCTCCATGACAGAAGCAGTGAGTGTTGCCTCTTCTTTGAAGGGGAAATGTCTTGTCCCCCTCAGATTATCTTCATGAATGAGGAAAAAGCAGTGAGGTTCTGCCCTCCTAAGAGACACCTCTGAACTGGAGCTCCTGCTGAAAGTCCTGTTTTGAAGGGAAGAAAAGCTCAGTTAAGTTCAGTGTTTTCCCTCATCAATCATTCCCATTCAGGTCGATAGTCCTGTTAGGACAAATATAACAAGGAGTTGGAGTCTGCAGGCCAGAAAGGAATGAGCAGCAGGAGCCTCTGGTTCTTCTTTACTGGTGGTTAATGTGGTGTGGTCTAAAATAAATCGCTTCAGGACACTCAGAGCCTCTTTTAAGTGCCCACTCCCTGCTCTGTGTCACCCACGGTGTGAGCCCTGCTCACTCTTCCCACCTGTGTTGGGAATGGTGAGGTGGAATAGCATCCCATGCCCAGGCAGAGCTCAGTGGGACAGAGAACAGGAGTGTCAGTGTGGTTTGAGAGGACAGGGGGTTTGGAATGTCCTTGGAGTGGGTCAGGAGCCTCTCAGATACGGCTTCCTCCGAACCTGGAACTCATCAGTGTTGGAAATGTGCTGTCCCAGGTGTTGGTCCATCAAAAGAGTGCAGGTAAAGGGAGGAGGGCACAGCCTGGAGGCGGTGCCCAGGGCTCGGTATAAACAAAACCCTCTGGCATTTCTCCTCACTGAGAAAGGCATCGAGGGGCTGGAGCATGTCCAGGGAAGGGAAGGGAGCTGGGGAAGGGGCTGCAGCCCCAGGAGTGGCTGAGGGAGCTGGGAAAGGGGCTCAGCCTGGAGAAAAGGAGGCTCAGGGGGAACCTTCTGGCTCTGCACAACTCCCTGACAGGAGGAGACAGCCCAGGGGTGTCAGGCTCTGCTCCCAGGGAACAGGAACAGGACAAGGGGAAACAGCCTCAAGCTGTGCCAGGGGAGGGTCAGTTTGGATATTGGGAAGATTTCTTCTCCAAAAGGGTTGTCCAGCTCTGTCACAGCTGCCCAGAGCAGTGATGGGATCCCCATTCCTGGAGGGTTTTAAAAACCACATGGATTTGGCACTTAGACACATGAGTCAGTGGTGGCCTTGGCAGTGCAGGGGAACAGTTGGACTCAATGATCTTGGTGGGCTTTTCCAACCTAAATGATTCTGAAGAAGTTTCCCTGGAGGTAGGACTTTGCATGAAAGCTTGGACTGGAAGATCTTGGAGGTCTTTTCCAACCTTGCTGGTTCCATGCTGCTATGAAAGTGTCCAGGGGAACGGTGGCAGTTGTGACTCCACCTCCTGTCTTTGTTTCAGTGCCATTTTCCATCATCACCACGGCAGGTGTTGACCCAGTTGCCCAGTTTTTATGGGCTGTTGATCCAAGGATTCTGAGTCAAACTCTTTTCTGGTGTCGTAGCTGATGGATTCCTGTCTGGATCCAGATATAAGCCTGGAACCACCAGGAGCTTGGGGGTGGTTGGGAAGTGCTGAAGTGCTGTCAAGTGAGGTGGGCTCAGCAGAACGAATCTGTTGACAGCCTGGAGCATGAATACTTCATGCTTCATCCCTCATATAGAGCCCCCTTTGTTTATTCCCATCTTTATTCATCATCATCATCGTTATTTATTAATTAAGTTGCTTTGCCAAGCCAACAGCGTGAGCTCATGTCTGGACTGGAGTGCATCCATAATTAATTGCAAGTGTTGTGTTATGTTGTTGCGAGCAAAGGAGTGAAGAGTCTCTACAAAAAGTCTCTGGAAATTCAGAGATTATATCCACCATCCAAGTGCTTCCTGAGCAAGAGGAAGAACTGGAGTCCAACATGTTGTTTAAGGGATTCAGATATGACTTATCCTCTGTCCCCCTGTCAGCAATCTTCCTGAGCAGCTCCAACCCTGCTCTAAATCAAATCAAGTTTTTTCTTTCAACACCAACTTGCTTCCCCCGCTGCACTGACCTTCCAATGAGAGGCAGGGAGGAGAAGATACCACACATAAAACAAAGTGAGAGGAACCCACAAAGAGGGAACTGAATTCCCCCAAAATGTCACCTTGCCAATTGGCTTTTATTGTTTTGATAGCGAGGCAATTTCGCTGACAAATCCGTTATCAGCCGCACAAAAGCGGGAATGTGCCAGGGCATTGCAAAGTCCTTCTGAAATAACACAGCTCCGAGGAGCACTTGTTAGAGAGCAGGGATACAAATGCATTCTGAGCTTCCTGAGAACACTGTAGAGGGGGCATAAATCAATGCTGCTTAAGCTGCTTTCCCTGGAAAGTCTCGGCATTTGGATGCACGGCAGCAGAGGAAGCGGGAGCTCTGCTGGGCAAGGGACACAGAGGCTGCAGCCTCCTGCTCCTGGTGAGAGGATTTTATTCCAATCAGCACCAGGTGGCCTTCCTGCTGATAAATTTCTATCAATAACCTGAGATCAGGGAGGAGAAGGGAAGGAGAAAAAAGCCTCAATCCTCCCACCCTTCCTAATTTTATTGCCCTCCTGTGCCTTAAACCCTGTTCATGATTTAGACAGAAAGGTGCTTTCTTCCTGCAGGACACAGACCTAGCAGGAGCACCTGCCAGGAAAGGCAATTCCTTCTGGGAGTGGTAATTTGGGGGCTTGTCTTACATCAAGGCAGCACAAGTGGTGCCAGGGGCACCTTCTGCCACCTGCACAGGACAGGAGGAAACAGCCTCAAGGGCAGGGTCAGGTTGGACATCAGGAGGAATTTCTTCATGGAAAGGGTGGTCAGGCATTGGGAGGTGGTGAAGTCTCCATCCCTGGAGAAGTTCAAGGAAAACTGGACGTGGCACTCAGTTCTCTGGGCTGGTGACAAGGTGGGGATCAGTCACAGTCTGGACTTGATCATCTTGGACATCTTTTCCAACCTCAGTGACTCTGGGATTTTCAGCATGGACATAGGAAGGTTTTTAACAGCCTGGAGAGTAGTTGGACACAGGTAAGTAGAGTTTGAGTCTGAGCAAGCCAACGTGTCCTGACTCAGCTTTGGGATTCACCTTCCTTTTTACCCCCTCCCACAACAGTTGTTTATATGCTGATCCTCTCCTTTCCTCATCCTTTCCAAGCTTTCTTCCTTGCTTATACTTCCCAATGCCAGTGTACAGATCATTCAGGACAGTTTCTTGAAAGGAACCCTTTGCCTGAACGAATTTAAAAATAGGCAGAGTTGAGTGTAAGGTTTTGCTCAAAGACTAAGAGTAAAACATGAGTTTCAGCAGTTTTATCCCTTTTGCTTTTCTTCTTCCTAAGAGACTCTCTTCAAAAGCCAACATGAAAAAATCTTAATCACATGTTGTAAATGCACACTAAATAAATGTCTAATTTGAGCTGTGTCTGTGCTGTCAGGGGACTGCACAGGCCATGACCTCCTGCATGTGGAGGATTCCCAGGAACCACATGGATTTATTTTATTATTCAGTTAACTCCACTCGTAGCTGCTTCACTGCAGTTTTAGTTCAACACATTGGAGATTGATGGGCACACCTGCAGCTGAAGCCAGTGAGCTGTTTAGGAGTCAGGCCCATTCCCTCTAGCTCCTGGGCTTAATTTAGTGCACATGCAGCCCTGGAACTCCATATTGTTGTGTTTGATGCTTCTTACAAGGCCAGAGTTAAAATCAGAGACTCCCAGAATGACTGAGGTTGGAAGGGATCTTGAAACTCATCCACTTCCATGGGCCTCCCACTATCCCAGAGTGCTCAAAGCCCTGTCCAACCTAGCCTTGGACAATTCCAGGGATCCAGGGGCAGCCACAGCCTCTCTGGGAAGCTGTGCCAGGGCCTCACCACCTTCACAGGGGAGGATTTCTTCTCAATATCCCATCTATCCTGCCCTCTGGCAGTGGGAAGCCATTCCCCCTTGTCCTGTCTGTCCATCCCTTGTCCCAAGTCCCTCTTCAGCTCTCTTGGAGCCCTTGAAGGCACTGGAAGGGGCTCTGAGGTCACCCCTCTCTTTTCCAGGTCTTCTCACCCTTTCTACCTTAGAACACAGCATGCAAGAGGAAAAGCAGCTCCCCAGATGCTCTCGATCCTTGCACAAAAGTCTCTGCTCTTCCACAGCTTTGGGACAGGAGCGGAGGAGAATTCCACCCGCCCCCCTGGAACCAGCATCAGAACAGCAGCACTGAGGATTTGCAGGGAGCATCCAGCAGCTCCTGCTCGTGGAGCTGTGAATGTGTTCATTTGTTAGCTTCAACAAGGTCATTCCCACTGCTAAGCATAATCCTGACACATTAGCAGGAGCGCTGTCCAATTCATTCGCACTCCATTAAGCAGCAGGGAAGGTTTTCCTGCTCTCTCCGAGTTCCTTCCCCCCCAGCCACACACAGGGACTCATCTCTCAGGAGCCCAGGTGGCCGTGAGGAGAACACATCGTGTCCTGCACCCTGCTTCCTGAGGGGGCTGTGCAACCTGAGGCATTCTGGTGTGCTGGGGATCCCAGTGTGGTGCCTGGGCTGCAAACTGGGCATCCCCTTCCCTGCAGGGCACAGGGGCATCCCGTGGCCTCCGTACCATTGCCCAGGGATTTTCCTCTGCTCTGCTTATTGAGCTTCAGAAAAGGTCGCCAGCGTTTCAAATGTCACTCTTGTCAACTTTCTGTCGTTCCAGAGGAAAGTGGCAGCTGATTTTTCTGTTGCTTCCACCTGGGATTTCCATCAGAATCTCTCCAGGCCGCTGCCTGCATTTCAGACTTGCTTCCTGGGAAAACACAGTGCTGGGGTTTTGACAGCAACCTTTCCACCGAGTCGGAAAGATCCTCTGCGGGTTTGTTTCACCGCCCTGATTTTGTGACAAAGCTCAGGGAGAGTCTCCTGCCTCGTCCTGCTTGGATGGGTGTCAGTTCTGCATGAGCTGGGCCAACCCAGGAGGGTGCACAAGGAAATATTCCCTGTCAATTAAACTGGAGAAAGTGTCAGCAGGAGAGGAGTGAAGCGGCCTCCTCTGAGAGCGCTCCCTGGGGACAGGAGGCCCTTTCCTGTCTGCATTCCATGAGCCACTTGTCCAGCCAGAAGTTCTCACAGCTGGAGACACAGACCAGTGTGTCAGGGGACAAATTCCCTGTTTTCTAAAGCTTTCTCCAGTGGCTGCCCCCAGTTCTGACCTTTTTCTAGAGATGCTCCTTCTTTTCCTTACAGCTTTTAGACCAGTAATCAGATGGGTAGCTTGAGGAAACTTCTGGTTTAGTTCTGGTTCCTCATCCCACAGAGTGTGTGACTCTAAAGAAGAACCTGAAGACTCCTCTGTGTGTGTCTCTTCCCTCTGTCACACCTGATTAGGTCACAGTTCATGGAATCATGGAATAACATGTTGGAAGGGTTGCTAGACAAAGTGTCTAACGTCACCTGGCCCAACCTCTCTCAGCAAAAGCACAGTCTAGACAAGATGGCCCATCCCCCTGTCCAGATAAACCTTAAAACTGTCCAAAGCTGTGGAATCCACCATTTACTTCCCTGGGGAAATTATTCCAATGGCTGCTTGTTCTCACTGTGAAAATTTTCCTCTTGTTTTTCTTTTTTCCCAACGTTTTCTGGACAAGGTTTCCTCTCATCCTGCTGCAGTTCTGAGCTCCCCCTGAAGCCATGGGATAGGGAACATGGTTTGGAAAAATCTCAGAGCTGGAATTGTCATCTTGCCTTGGTCTGCTGGGAGCAGGGTGGTGCTGGCCCTGTTCTGGGCAGAGCTGGCCCAGCCCAGCCACCTCCCATGAGGTGCCCAGGGTGCTCCTGCCTTGGTCCAAAGCCCCGAGTTTAACTGAAGTCTCAGCAGAATAATGGGAGTCCGTGGAAATCAATGGAGAAGAGCTGCAAACAATTGATTGGAATCAAAACACGGCTGCAATCAAATTTGGAGGGACTGAACTAATGGATCATAAGGTGCCTGGTGAATGGGGCTGATTGAATTCAGCTGAAGGATCCTGCATCTTCATTACAGCACCTGAAACCAGGACAGATGAGGAATTTTCTAACCACGTTGTCTTTTTTTTACCCCACTGATAACTAGATTGCAAACTCAGCACTTGGGAATTAACCCATGTGTACGGTGTTGGGGGGAGAAAAAGATGGAATTTGGGGAGGACAAGGGGCAGTGACTTCACACTGGCTAAGGACAGGTTTAGATTGGTTACTGGGAAGAGATTCTTGGCTGTGAGAGTGGGGAGGCCCTGGGTGCCCAGAGAAGCTGTGGCTGCCCCTGGATCCCTGGAAGTGTCCAAGGCTGGGTTGGATGGGGTTTGGAACATTCTGGGACAGTGGAAGGTGTCCCTGCCAATGGCAGTAGGTGAGACTGGATGAGCTTTTTCCCACCCAAACCATTCTAGGATTCTGGGATTGGCTGGGCTGCTCCGTGTTTGAGGATGGGCCAGGAACTGGAATTTGGAGCTCTCCTTGCTGCTGACCTTTTTATTTTGCCTCGCTCAGCATTCCCAGAGTCAGTTTTCCATTTCTCCTGCCTTGTTACAGCAGAGTTTGGAGATGCAGAGGTGTTTCCCACCATGCATTCACTCCATGTGCTGGCCAAGGCCTGGTTATTCCTGCATGTTTTGTCAACAGAGATCTGTAGCATCTCCTTATTCCACCAAATCCTGCAAATTCTTTGGAATTTTCATTATCCTAACGTGACTCTGCTCTCTATCACAGGAACAGAAGGCATGAATGATTCAGTAGTTTTTCTAAACCCCCATTTTTTGGTCAGACCAAAGTTTCTGTGTTACAAGGGATGATTTATTACTGCAGTGATTAAGGGACATTGTTGATATTTCTGAAAATTTCCTTTCAGAGCTGCAGGCTTGCCTGGAGTCAAAAAGCAGGAGAAATATGTGAATAACAGGGTGGGTAATGGAGCATTTGCAGTTTCCCATTAAGAAGAGGCTCCTATTTGTTCCATACTCCCACGGATGGGTGGCGTGGATCTGGAGCCAGGTTGTCTTACAGCACTTGTTCTATTGGAGCTCTGAATGGGAAATGGGAACTGGGCACCTTGATCCATCTTGTGACAGCCACAAACTGATAGAGCTGGAGCTTGTTATTATCTCCTGATTGGACTCACTGTAGCATCAGGACAAAATACTTGGATTTGAATCCCTTCCCACACGTTCTGAGTGTGGGTCTGCCTGTGTAGTCTCCTCTCCTCTCCTCTCCTCGCCTCTCCTCTCCTCTCCTCTCCTCTCCTCTCCTCTTCCTTCTCTTTTTTTCCACCTGCTGAAATAAGCACAGCAGAGCTGTTTCTTTATCATGCTCCTGCATTTTTCCAACCCAATTAGGCCATTACCAGGGCTAAATGAGCCATAGAGCCTCCAAAAGTCACACCGTTGTCCCGGAGATGGAGCGCGTAGAGCTGCAGAGCTGGCAGGCAGGCAAGGTGGCTGGGGCTCACCAGAGTGTGACCCCAGGTGTTTTTCTGCTCCAGAAAGATCACCTTCAAAAAGGAGTGAGAGGGAAGTCAATGAAAGAATATTAGTTTTTAAAGTGCTGTGTTAACGAGAAGTGGCCACACTGTGGTCAATTAACACAGTTGTGTTTCTCAGGGATGCACAGAGGAAGTGGGTGACCACCGTGTCTTCTGATTTCTGAACTGTGTTGCTGAACAGGCCTTGAAGACTGTGAAAGCTTTCATTCATCTTCCAGTAGCTCTGGTATTAGTTTTTTGCTTGCTGGTCAAAAACTCCCTCCCTGCCCTTAGGTCTGTGGTGGGCAATTCCACTCTCCTGACAGACAGCTGGTATTCCAGCGTCCAGGCTCCCTATCCACCTGAGAGCCTTCAATCATTCGTATCATGCCAGTTTGTGCAATAAAGCAGGGTGCTCTTCAATTGTTTCTGTGGCACAATTCTTTCTGTATCTGCTTCTATTCCCAAGCTGCTGGGAACTCTGGATTGGATATGAAAATGATGCAGAGAAGGAGGTTCTCTCTCCTGCCCTGAAGTTCTGGTATTCCTCACCAATCATGCTTCAATTATGAACTGGAAAAAATTATGTTGTAATATCTAACACAATGGGAACAGGTCCTGTTTAGAAAGGCAGAGGACACAAAGCCAAGCAATTCAATTCATTAAAACCTGGAATCCCCTGCTTTATTTCAGAGAGGAGCTTTGCCAGAAAATACGATAATTTTCCATCATATGCTGTTTCAAGAACATAAGGTGTTGTGTGCTGAAAGAAAAATAACACATGCACTCTTATGAATTTTATTTTTTTTTACAATGAAGATAATTAATGAAGTCCTTTGCTGTGAATACAGATTATTTTGGAAGCTCAATAGCTTTGCTTGTCCCTACCTTCACTTGAGTTCTGCCATCTTTACTCTCAGTGAATAATACCTTAGTTACCAGCTAAATCATATGAAAATTCCTGAAGAATGTGGTAGTAGTAATACTGATTTCCCCAACTAAATAAATCTAGAAGTGAGAGAGATACAATTCCTACTAGGCTTTTTCTGGTTTAAAAGCATGATAGTGGACCTGCTGAGATAGATATAGTCAAAAGAAGCCCACACTTGAGCATTATTTGACATGTTCCTTTGGATTTAGTTATTTGAGGTGCTAGTCTAAAAAGGGCATGCTCTTCACCTGGGCAGTCTCCCCAGCAAATGCCATGCTCGTGGTCTTCCTTAGTGCTAAATCCAGCTGATTTGGTTAATTGAGTCATCAATTAACCTAAACGGCCAGAATTTGCAGGAGAAAGCTAAGGTGAGGGTTCAAGACCTATTTTGATGACTCTTTAGAGCTCCTGATCACCTGCAATAGTGATGTAATAAAAAATCACAGTGACATTGTGGTATCTTTGGTGATTGTATCAACTGAGGAGAGTGACAGGGAAATTCCAGTAGGGAATATCTTATTCACGGGAGTGTTTGGTTTGTTTTTTTTCTTTTATAAAATTAAGGCTGGTTTTGATAAAGCTAATGGAGCTAGACATTCCCGTTATTAGACACTAGCCCTATGATTGTCTAACACAACATTTTTGAAGTGGGTATCACGGGGTACTGCTGGAGGCTGGTTCTTATACCAAATGGAGTCTGATTTGAATCTGGATGGCGATTTCCAGCACCCTCTTATATTATAGGGCAGATAACATGCATCTGTACGGTTCAAGATTAATAATTCTGTAAAAAATTGAGAAAAGTGTTTACGCTTGTCCACTCCATCTTTTACAAATCATTGTGGAAAGTTTGCTTCCTACAAACTTGTAAATAATACGATGTATCCCTGAAGAGGGCAGGTGGTGCAATAGGGGAGACCAATGCTGGCTGCTTGCATTGGTGTTGCTACTTGCCAGTACTGGCTGCATGTCATGTGTCTGTGGTATCATCTTACTGACATCTGCAGCCACAAAGTGCAGCCCCACAGGCTCAGCCAGCATTTCTTGGGTGAATAAAGTAAATAATCATCACTGATAAACAAGTTCTTGCATATCACATTGATCTTCCAGCACATTGCATAGGCAGATGAGGGTCACTGTTCCTATTCCAAGGGTCAGTGTATAGCAAACAGTATTAGATTCTTCCTGTGGCTCATTCCGTGGGACATGCTAGCACAAGCCAGCTCTGCAAAGAAAACTTAGCAAAACTTGCCTTCTCTCACTGTAAGACTGAGTGGGACATGTGGCTGTCTGTGCCCATAACTCACCCTCCCTCACTCTTGCAGTTCTACTCCTGAATTTCTTCTGTGCCTTTCACTGATCTATTTTAATGATTTATGGGTTTAGCAGAATTTCTGTCCTTGCTAGAGTTCAATATTTCTGACGACTTTTCCAAGACTCCCGTTACATTGAATCTGCTTTCTTCTCCTGGGGTCCCTATTCACTCCTGCCTTCTACAACAGGAAGAGTTTACACATTGTGTACAGGCAAAAGAAATACAAAAAATAGAAAAGAATGTTTTGATGTTAGAATGAAAGGAGGAGAGAGAAGAAAACTGGAGAAGGAATAATAATTATTCTGTTCAGAAAATCTTAATGAAGAGAAAATAAGCAAAGGGAAAATGTTAAGAAAAAGAAAAAAAGAAAGGCAGATGGTGACAGTGGAGAACTAGAAATATAAGAGAAAGGATTAGGAAAAAAGGCCACAAAAATCCATAAGAATTTATTAATAAATCATGCTGGACTCAGTATAAAAAGAAATTATCCAACACAAAGGAGGTGTTTATTTGTTTTTAATAATAGCATAAATGAGAAAGGAGCAACCAGCCACAGGCTACTTTAGTCTCTGATTCAGCAAACCACTAAAATACATGCTAAGCTTTTAGAATCTGCTAAATTCCATTAAAGACAAGTCTCACTAATGTTGAGCACATACTTAAGTGTTTTTTCTGAATTGGATTTATGTTGAGACTGGCTCAGAATTACAGTTGTCCTTATTGTTTGGTTCACTGAAGATTCTGCAGGGAAGAAAAAACCGTGATCAAGCATTTTACTTCAAGCACAGATGTTTTTAAAAATGAAATCAAGTAAAATTAAAAGAAATTACTAAGCAAAATATGTTTTCTCTTGGTAAGCAATTTCACAAAACTGGATTTGAAAAAGTGTTTAACTCTCAGATCTGTATTTTATTTTTTTGCTGGAGAAAAGCCTGAATCAGCCATGATTCAGCTGATACTCAGTTTAACATCTGTTGACACGGAAGAACGAGGTATAGTTGCCATACGTTTCTAAAATTGTTTCTGCACACTATTACAAGTTGGGAGGTGAAGGCTCACACAAAGTAATTGACATGTGGCTGCCCATCCAGGCAGGATAAAGAAGCAGGTATCAAGGGTCCTTCCCCATGCCAGCTGTGGGAGAACACCACTTCCAACAAACCCATACCAAATTGTAATCAGAAACGTTATCCCAGTTTATTTAAAAACTGCACTTAACAGACAGATTGACTTTCCTAGGGGCTTGCAGCTAATCCTGATGGATCATTGTGGAAATAAGAATTTTGCTGATACAAATCAGATTCTTCTCATGTTTGTTTACATGATCTGAGCTTATTTGCTCTTGCTGTTTTGCAGAGGAATGATCAAAAATGGGTTGATTAATGGAGAGAAATACAGAAAGATAATTATGCATTGCCTTATTTGAGGATTCTTTTTCTCTTATTTCATCTTCCCTGACAATTTGGTCTGCTAACCAGCCGATCTAATGCTGGCCAATCAAAAAGTGTGACATCTTTTTTGATTAACACTCCACTAAATTGTGTAATTTTAATTCTAACTGCTCACAATTGACTGACTACTTTGGCTGACTGACTACCTCCCTGACACCTCCTCTGTTCTTTTCTGCCTCACAATGTAGAACAGAAAAAAACCAGGCAGTTCAAGATATCTTACCCTGTTGACCAGTCTTTCTAACCTATTATTTTCTAAAGAGAAGAAAGGGAGACAAAAATTAGAGAGAAATGTAAGGTATAGAGCATCTAGGAGTTGGTAACAGTGATAGTTCCTCCTTATTGTTTCCAGACAGACTACAGCAACAGTTTCATAAACTGTGTCCTTTGACTGGCAGTTTTTGATATTAAAGAACTGAGCTGAAGACAATTTTCTTGTAGAAAAGCTCATCTTAAAAAAAAAAAAAAGTGGGTTTATGCAAAGAGCATAACACAATCCTGTTGCTTTATGGGTGGGCATGTTGAGCAAGGAAAAAGGAGGTTGCTAGGAGTATTCAGTCCTTTTGTCATCCCCAGAGATGTTTCTTATAAGAGGGGAGGAAGATAGATTAGAAACTAGGAAAGATGAAGAAACTTCCCAGTTACCTATCCAGGGTCATTTCACAATGATGGACTTCACTTCTGTGGGCTGTGAACACAGCACCTGTTGACTTCTCTGCATCCTAAGGCCAGACACACAGAAAAGATAAATTCTGCAAATCAGGAACTAAGAGCAGTTTGGTTGGGTGACACGTGCTGGCAAAGGTCCTGCATTGAATGTCCAGGAAAGACTTGCTTGAGATGCAGGAATGTACATAAGATGTGCAGGAATGTTAAGGTGCCCTGTAAGGCACACAGGGTGAGTGCATGGCTGTTTCACCTGCAGGCAAAAGTCTAAACGACTCAAATTTCACAAACCACACCCCAGTGCCATATGCACCATGCCAAAAGGATGTAGATTGTCTTCATTCTCCAGCGTATCCCCCTGGAATTCTTTCTTCATCCATTCAGGAGGAACTAGTCACATCCCAAAAATATAGGATGGGGTAAAGTATCTCTGACTGAAATGCACACTCGTTAGCATGGTTAGCATGGTTGAGACTTTCTTTCGGAGCAAGGAAAGTCAGAGAAATCAATTTAATAAAAACGTTACCTTAGGAAAGTATTTCTACTAATACTACCTATTTTATTGCAGCTTTTACAGGTTTCCCTTAATCTCCTCCATATATAAAGGCAAAAATCATTCAAACTACCAAGAAGCTTTTAGTTTGGTATTATATCAAAGGCATCTTCTCATCCATCTTAAACAATTGATAAAATGATGGGCTTTTTAACAGGCAAGGTAGGAAACAACCAAGTTAGCAAACCATGGCACACCAACAGAAGGTCAGAATCTGGAACACAGAGAGGCAAAACAGGACACCTTTAAGATGTAGGCAAGACGGATTCCTTGGTTCCTGTAGTTCTAAATCTGAGATTGCTCAAGGGTCCAATGCAGCTCCCAGCATAAATTAGAGTAATCAATTACTGGTGGGTTTATGACAATTTCCCAAACTGCTGCAGATGGGCTACTGTGGCTTTGGAACTCCCTAGGACTTGGCAATCCCTCCAAGCCCAGCTGTTGTGCATGGATCCTCTTTAGTGCTGTAGCTCTCTAGTGTGTCTTAGCAGTTCTAATCAATTTGTCACAGGTTGTTTCTTGTCCAAAATGCCTTGATAAACTCGTGCATTCCAATGTTTCCTTGGATGTGTACACACATGCACTTTTCACACTTTTACTGAAGAGGGCACAGGAAAGATGGGGAGTTGTAGAACTGTCTTATTCCCTTCCAGTGTTTGTTTCAGAGGTTTGTGATACAGCTTGTAGAAATGAGCCTTAGTTCTTATTGCAGAAAACATTTAAACCCTTCAGAGGAGCAAAACCAGTCACACCTGTGAGGTGTCTGGAGCTACTTCTCAGTCTGACTTAGAGCCACACCTGTGAAGAAATTACTTCAAAGACATAAGTCACCCTCCACATGGATTTCCACTAAACACTCACCACTCAAAAACCACTTACAGCTCTGTGTTTGCTAATGGTGTTCACTGAGTGCTTCCAATGAGTCTCTAAGGTATTTTCTATTGCCGCTGCTGGTTTTTTTGCTTCCTGCCATCAGCAAACACAGAAATATTTCCACAAAGGATATCACATCCCAAATCACACTGATGAGGGATATTGATACTGATGCAAGTTACCTGAGAAATATTATGTTAACCCCAAAGCCAGGCACAGTCCTGATGGAAAGGTGGTTGCTACAGCTACATGACTTGGCATGGGATGTTGTGCACTTCATGAGCCTGTGCTGAAGTGGGAGGGAGATCAGAGGGCTTGTAATCCCACATTAAATCCACGTACAGTAAGTGCTGCCTGTGGGCAGGTTTGGATTTTTACCTGGTTATGCAGCAGTCAGGAGCTGATGCTCTTTTGACTACTGTTGCTACAACCAGATTTATTTGAGACTCCATGCTTATTCCTGGTTCCATTTTCCGTATCTGCAGTCCCCAAGAGTCTGGGACATCGGCCTCTAATATTTTAGACTACCTTGATCTCAAGTTTCTGTGTTGAGCAGAGTATCAGCAGTAATATCCTAGGCATATTTCACTCTGGTATTTTGTAGTGCTAAACAGATCAGGGTGGGACTCCACACTTTCTTAGTCAGAGCTTCGTTATTTGGACACCAGTGTATGACCTTAGGAGTAAAGGAAAGCTAAAGATCTGGCTGCTACATAAAAATAGTGTTAAAGATACAAAAACTCTGGAAACCTAAATGGTAACTCTAAGACAAACTTGACGATGTTAGGCATATCAGATGTAGGAGAATTAAATGTTACATGTAATTAAATTGCTTGGTTTGCTGTGTTGTTTTTAATATTTAGTTTATCCTGGAAAATTGAGAATGTTACTCTAGAGCAAGTGGTCAGATTTTTCATGACCAGACTAGGTTCTTAGACCTACATTTCCTCCTGCAGTATCTTCCTCCCAGTGCAAAGTATACGGCTTTCTTCATTTGAACTGGCAAAGTCTTGTTATGTATCAGCTTCAGCAGCTTCTTCACTATTGTGGCTGATTTGCATCCTGTGGTTTTGGCCACCTCTTAGCTTTTGCAATGCCAAGTGAGACTGTAATATATAACTTTTAACATACATTTGCTATAGTATAATAGTATATTGCCATCTTGGTTTCTGCCAGAAAAATACCATCTGTAACAGATAACATGCCCTTAAGCTGGCAGCAGGACATGAAAATACTGTCCTGGTGACCCTGATGGTCTTGATGATTTTGTAAAATCTTTTTATTGGTTAAAGCTCTTGAATTCACATTTTGTATTTAGTTCAAAACCAGGTGTGTGGGTAGTGTTTTTAGAACAGAATCGTTATTCTAGATCTGAATTTTTCTCTACACTCATCTGAAATCTCCAAGTTTTTCCAAGGCTGAGATTCCATCTCTCAATCATGCTACTTGTCCAGATAAAAATCTTCTTATTTCAGGAAGTGTGTTGTGTAAGTCTTTTTCTGCATACGCAAAAAGTTATTTTCAGTCGACACTTGCCTTGTTTAAAGATGGAGCAGTTTAATTCCACAAAATGCAAACAGAGCTCCTCCATTTGAGCATCCCAAACACTCCGGTTTTGATTGCATCTTTGATGCACTTGTCACTTCTTTTGTCCAAAGAAGTGCAGGAATATTGAGGTAATGCTTGCTCTGGTGACAAATGTGAACAATTTACTTTTTCTCATATTGTCGTGGTACCTAAGCACCACAAGTCTAGTCTGGTCTTAGAAGTATGAAGACTTATATTCTGTGTCCATTGCCCACTGAAGTGTCATTCTTTAGCTTCCTTGAGGCATCCAGGCCTCCCAGAAGCAGAACAAACCTGCTTTGTGGGAGGCCAGGGTCTTCCTGGGTCTGGGATAGCCCTTTTTCCATGGCTCTAAGCAGGAATTTTCCCCAGCTCTCTGCTGTGAAAAGGTCCTGAAAGCCCAGGAGACTTTAGTTGAGTTTGTGCTGGTTCCTTGTTGGTATCCAGGATGATCATGTGAAATTTAGCAGGTTCTACCTTTGAACTGAATGTGAGGGGAAAGCTTTAGGAAAATGATAATTCCTTGTGCAGTTTCATGGCCTTGTGAATATAAACATGCTGAACTTTGTTTTGTGTTTAGCTGATAAGTTACCATAAGTTAACAACAGCATGCTGTTCCAAAAAAGACAGATGCCATGCTGAGATGTACAAACAGGGCTGTAGCCTGCAAGACAAAGTAATTCTACTACTTTGCTCAGTGCTTTTAAGGGCCAAACAAGGACACTGTGTCCATTTCTGGGCACTGGTCTGCACTAAATGTGGAGACATACTGGAGGGAGGCCACAGGAATGGAACAAGAATAATCTGAGCTCAAGAAAGCACCACTATGAAAAAAAAGTTAATTTAATTTGCTTGGTCTAAAAAAAAGTGTAAAAGGGGAGGTGAATCAAATCCCAAGTAAGGTGATTATGAGCAGGGAGGCACTTCGTGTGGTAGATGGGAGAAGAAGACAGGCTTAAGTTGTAATGAAAAACACTAACATTAAATGTGAGGAAACATTTTCTTTGGTCAGAGCAGAGAAACATTGAAGGGGGCTGCCCTGAGTGTCTGGTTGGTTTTCTTCCTGACAAGGTTTTATAGAAAATATGCCAGGAACTGCACTACTATTGCTGAGCCTTTCTTGGGCTGAGAGGCATCTTCATGGTCCCTTGAGATCCTTCACATGCCAGCTCTTAGATGTACCTTAGCAGCTGCTCTTGAGAGTTGTGGTTAGTTACTGTTTGATTAATAATTACTACATAAGTAATGCATGCCGTGAGCATTCAGCTTCCTTTCACCCAAAAATTCAAAGATTTATTGAACATGTCTGGCTTTTCTGCCTGATTTAGTCTGACAACTAAAACTTTCATTCACCTGGCCAAATGGTACCTATTGCTGCAAATACCCACAGCTTTTCAAACACCCACTGCTGTACCTGGGTACCATCCCTCCCCACCTTAGCTGCTGTTCCTGCCATGGCAGTAGTTGCCTGGTAGCTCATCCTGTTCCTGAAACCAGATCAAATTCCTCCAGGAAAGCTTAGAAGCTTTCTTCCAAGTTCAGGATCAAAATGTCTGATAGTTAATGAAACCTTAGTGAAAAAACTGTTGAGGATTATTTTTTAAAAGGGGGGGGGGGGGGGGGGGGG